>JBCAUA010248223.1:0-20324 GCA_038406235.1 Peronia verruculata | reverse complement strand
TTTTCTACATTGACTATTTGAAGCATGGCTTTCAAAGTTCCTTGCCCGTGGTCTCCACCAACTTTCACCCAGATTTCTTCCCTAGGTATGCAATCCTTATGCCAAGTTAACAAATTTTGTTTCTGGTATTGGCCCAGCAAGTGAAACATTTCTTTAGATCATCAATAAAGATGACTGCAGCTTTCTCTTTAAATTCTTGTTTGTTCTCATCCTTAAAAGTAAATACTAAACTTTCAGTAATGATATCTGGGGGCAGAATAGTTTTTTTATAATTTCTGCTGAGCCTGCTCATTTTCAATAAAAACATCTTGATTTCTCAGCATTCTGGTTACTTCTCTAAATTTGTCCCTAGAGATACCTAGTTTTGATTTCATGACTAAAGCATAGGCTTTTGGGATTTTCGTATTTCTTCTCCACTTTGCTGATTCCATCAAATGTTTTTAGCTCTTTTTGCAGAGATAATTTTCAGATCATATAGCTGTTGTGTATCAATTGCTTCTTAACTTTTCCTGTGATCAGAGCCCGCACTTTCGTTAACTCTTTTGAATGTGCTCTGTTAGTGGGGGAACTCGCTGTATCTGATGTTTTTCTGGGTTTAACTATTCTTTTATAGACTATTGGTTGGCCTCCGGTTTTTAGTTTCAGGATATTCCCTTCCCGTGACAAGTCTAAGACATTCTTTGTCAGATAATTTATAGCCTTTCTTTCATCTTTATGGATTGGTAACTTTTTGTTGAGTTTATCACAGAGAGAATATATCTATAGACTATATCTATAATGTCTGTAACTGGAGATGTCATTGTCAATGTAAATGCTGAATCAGTGAATTTTATGGGCGAAGTTGCCTTGTCAATGAATTTCCATGTTGAAGGACCAGGATTAGTTTCCACGAGAAGATGTCTGCGAGATTTTCTGTCAGTAGTTGCTGTCACATCAGGGGGTTTAATGGGTGAAGTTCCCATGTTGATGAATTTCGATGTTGAAGGTCCAGAATTACTTTCTGTGAAAAGTTGTCTGCAGGATTTTTTGCCAGCAGTCAATGCCACAAGTCCAGCATTATGTTCCAGGGTCATTTTGTGTAAAGATGATAATTGGCAAGTTGGAGAAAAGGTGTATCCATTGTCAGAAGACGATTGTGTTTTCTCAATAACACTTGTATCCTTAGAGTGATTCTTTCTGTTGTACTTGCGTTTCCTGCCACCCTTCTCTATAGATATGTAATGAGCACACAAATGACAATCTTGAACGAATCGATTTTCATCATTCGCACACCATATGTGGTTGGTTTTTTTTTGTGCGCACACATGTGCACCCCTCAGTGAGCCTTCTGTGACAGGTTGGTATTCAAACGCTTTTAGCCTGCCATAACATTTGTTGCACAAGGTTTCAGAATGTATTGGTCCATCAGCGGACACATCTATGTGAAGTAAACTAAAGTGTTTTTTCGGTGATGCACAACTTGTCGTGGTTTTCTCTGTGAAGACCTCTGTGCTGCTGCCTGACTTCTAAGTCCACAAATACGACAAAGTTGCCTTATGAATAGTTCATGATCTGACTTCAAGTGCTCTCTCTGCTCCATATCTCTCTGTGTGTGCTGCAAAAATGCAAATTATATACAGTCCTTAAATCACCGTCTTTGATACAGATGGGGATACAAAATTACCATCTTTGTACATGGAGTTTAATAAATAGCAATACTAGAGCCTTGCACTGTTGAAGATTGGATTGGGTCCAAGAGAGGAGGGGGGTGTCCCAGTAAAATAAGCATAACTTTCTCAAAAGGATCCAACCATCTATCAAACTTGGGCAACTGATGCAAAACAGGTTGAAGTTCATGTGTCTTACTTTTGATGCTATATAAAAAATTTAAAAGTTGTGAAATTTGAGTTCAAAGCAAAAAGTTCAAAAGTAGTCATGTGTTAACCCTATCTCCCTTCAAAACAAAAAACAAAGCATTACTTACCAGAATTGTTGGATGAAAATAGCAGCGTTGTACAGCTTGAAAATCCACAAAGAGTTTGATAGGAAACAAAATATTCACATGGTATCTACAAGCAGAGAACTTTCAGGTAAAACCGTAAAAGACAGCACAAAACCACCCAAACACTGAAATAACAGAAATAAACTCCCCCCCACTGGTCCCACCTGAGGGCAATCATCTTGTCAAGCAAAGTGTAAACAACTGGAGCGTGAGATACCAGGAGACACAATGGGACGGCCAACTAAATGTTTGATTTGACTTAGAAATAAACGCCTGTGTTCTGTCATCTAAGCAAAAATAATGAGAATTTCCTTGCTTTTTCTCTGTATATTTGCTATTCTGCAGCTTTCATGATACTGGGCTTCTCTAGCTATTGGATCAATGTTTTCAACTTGGGGCAGCCTGTTCTGTCTGCTGCTTCTTTTAAAGATGTCACAGTTGTTCTGGTGACACATTTTACCAGATTTTTCTTCTCTTGGTTTCTTTTTGTCCAAAGATCCATTTTGTAGTCTTTTCACAGGAAAGACAGTGAAACAGTAACAGAATTGTGGACAGTAAAGGTGTCTATCATTTTCCTGCTGAAATTCGCTAGTGTGTTCAGGTGTAATTTGCAGATTCATGAATGAGTTTGAATTCACTTGGTAAAAATATTTCACAAATTTGTGGTAGTTTATCTGCAAGGCACCATTGAGCTTTTGATTTCTGAACACCATTCCATCTCAGAGTGAGGGGTCTGATATCTTTCATGATCGAGGCTATGTATTTTTCCAATTCAGTGATCAGTTTCTTTTCTTGTTTTTTTTTTTTAGATTTTCATCGTTTCTTTGAAGTTAAGGAACTGATTTCAGTTATGCAATGTTTTATATAACAACAGAAGGTCTACTTTCTATCTTTGTAACAGAATGAATAAGAATCATTATATTGCCAGTGTAAGAAACAAAAGGATATTATCACACATTTGGAACTTAAATATAATATGACCCCATCAGTTCATCATTTGGGGAGGAACATCTTATTTTATTTTATTACTTTTCTTGAAAAATTTGATTCATCGAAAGGAGTGAAGGAAATTTCAACATTTTTACTTTTCATATTATGTCTTCAGGGCTTTGACCTGTATTTTTATACAAATGTTTTTCAACAGTCACTAAAATATACATGTATTTAGTGTCCTGTATTGGGGCATCATTTCTTGTCACAACCTCAGGCTGGAATGAGTTAATCTGGTGAATAATTGTGCTGTTTTTGAGAAAATGGACTTTGGTTTTTCCCACTATCAGTCATGTAATTAAATCTAAAAAAAAAACAAAAAAACATTATCATATATTCCAAACACTCCCTTAAACCAAACCACATGTCAGGCGGTGTCTGCAAAGCCAAAACTTTGAGGGGCAATATCTGTTTTGTGCAAATTAAAAATTGCAAACATTTTATTCTGAGGTCCCCCACAATACATTCTTTTAGAAAAACATAATGGTATTAAAATCCCTCGTCAAAGGGAGGTTGTCTCCAGTGGTCTACCGACTAATCATTTTTATGTTGGAGTTTAAGAGTTGTGGGAGATCTCGCATTCTTTGAAGAAAGTTTTGAGGCTGTTCAAATGTATCATTAACAGTACTCAAGCCACATATGTGTAGCATTATAGACAAAGATTCTAACAAAGATCAAAAGATCTTTGTACCGGCTGCCACATCATTTGTTTACATTTCTTGTCTCAGTCTACTTTTTGTGAATGACTTTGCTAGCCATGTTGAGGACAGCCTTGAAATGAGTTATTGTGTTGACTTTTTGAAAACAACTGCTCTCCAAGCACATTGTAAAATATCGCTGCATTTTCTCATTACATGACTGGCGGTTATTATCATTAGCATCATCACCACCACTTTATATTGTTTTTGTACAAAAAATATCTTACTTTGGACTTGGGTGATCAGATATGACAGAAACATTAGATCGTTGCTTTAGTGTCTCGGTCTCGTCATGAAATTATACTCACCAGCACTTCACTGTCCTATTGTCGTTATTGTATAGGAACATCTTAGGCATTAGTCATTCGCTTGTTTAAAACTTTGACCATTTTCTTGTTAACACATTGGCCATTAAGATATTTGTCTTTCTCTTGGTTTAGAGCATTATTCATTCTGTTGTTGACATTCTCTTCATTAAAAATAAATATTGGTCACTCTCTTGTTTATCATATTAATAATTTTCTTGTTTATTTCATTTACCATTCTCTTGTTTACAGCATTGATCATCTTTATGTTTATCACATTGATCAATCTTTTGTTTACAGTGTCAGCCATTTTCTTGTTACAGCATTTGTTGTTCTCCTGCTTACAATATTGGTCAGCCTTTTGTTCAGATAATTAATTGGTCTTTTTTTTTTTTTTTTTGTATGTTGCAAAATTGATCACTCTCTAAATGTTGTTTACAACGATGACCATTCTCTTCTTCATACAAAGACCATTCTCTTACATTGGTCATTCTCTTGTTTATGACATTGGCCATTATCTTGTTTACAGCACTGGTCAATTTCTTGTTTTCAGCATTGTTTTCTTGGCCCCCGCAATTGAGCCATAATCGTGCTGATGCGCTGTAAAATCTCAATACAAACAAGGAACCTGTATTTGTAAGTTAGAAATTGATCACTATCATCTTGTTCTTCCCTCTTGTTCTTCTCTCTTTCTCTCTATTCCTTGGTGTCACAGGTTGGTTTACTTGCTAATGTAAGAATTGCTGGTGTGGGAATGTATTGTGAGGTGGGAACTTTGGTGTTAGAACTACTGGGGTGGGAGCTGCTGGTGTCAGAACTACTGGGGTGGGAACTGCTGGTGTGGGAGCTACTGGCATAGTAACTGCTGATGCAAGAACGACTGGTGTGAGAACTATTGGGGGGGGGGGGACCTGCTGGTGTGAGAATTACTGATGTGGGAATGGCTGGTCTGAGAACTACTGGTGTGGGAAATGCTGGTGTAAAAAACTACTGGTGTGGAAACTCTGGTGTTAGAACTAGGTGTGGGACCTCTGGCGTTAGAACTATTGGTGTGGGAACTGTATGCATAATTCAGTTGACTTGATGGAATGATCATAGACCACATCATCTGTGTTGTCGAGGGAACTACGTATGGATACAAAGCACTCTGGCAATGTGTGAACTAATGGACAGTTGAGTCACTGAGTTGGTCATTCTCTTGCTTAGAAGATTGGTCTTTTCTCTTCTTTATGAACTTAGAATTTCTATCAATAAAGCTTTTCGTTCTCTTGTTTACAGCATTGATCATTCTCATGCTAAGACATTTGTCCTTCGTTTATTTACAAAATCTGTCATTTTGTATCCTACAAAATGGGCACCCTCCTATTCTTTTGCTACATTAGTCGTCTTAATGTTTACAAAAAATGGTCAATTTTTATCTTACAAAACTTGTCATTCTTGTGCTTAGAATATGTTGGTGCTTCTCTTGTTTGCAACAATAGTCATTGTTTATTTGCTTTTTTTTTCCTACAGAATTAATTTAAATTGTTTTTTTTTTAAATATTTGTTAAATTTATTATTGTTATTTGCCCAGAAGACTGGTCATTCTCTCATTTACAACATTAGACTCCTTTTGCACACAACACTGATCATTGTCTTGCTCAGAAAATGTTGGTATATCTCTAGTTTGTGATAGAAATCTAAATTTTTTTCCAACAATTTATTTCTTTTCTTACAACACTAGCCATTCTCTTTGCATACAACCCTGGACATTCTCTTGGTTACAACATTGGGCTTTCTATTTCCATGGTCTGGTTTCTTACCTACAATATTGTAAGCATCGGTGGACGTGAACCCAAGTATGAGCAGGCCTTATACAGCAAACGATTCATCCCTCAATTATCACAAAAATCTTTGATGTTCTTTCTGTACCTACCGTGATACACATAATATGTCATTTTGGTGTGAGTCCAATAGCCATAAAATGTTCATTCATCCTTGTAGCAGAAGATTAATCCGAAATTTGTTACAAACATCAGATCTTTGTTCTATAAATTTACCATCATCATCATCATTTATCAAGACCGTGTCCAACTATCGCCTTTATAATGCAGGAGTGTTTTAAAAATTAGTCGATCTAGTGTTGGAGATTTGCTCAGTGCCTTTTTCACAACATTAGCCATCCATCTGATTATTAAATTGGTCTCCGCTTTGTTTACAGATTTGGCCAATCTCTTATATACAACAGTGATCAATTTGTCATTTACATTGTTGGTCATTTGCTTGAATACAACTTTGGTCAGCCTTGTGTTTACAAGATTGTTCATTCATGTCATTACAATATTCATCTATTCTCTTGTTTACAACATGGCCATTCTCTTGTTTACAACATTGGTCAATCTCTTTTTTACAAAATTGGTGAATATCTTATTTACAACATTGACCATTCTCATATTTGCAACATTCGTCAGTCTCTTGTTGACAAGGTTGGTCAACCTCTTTCTTTTTATAATATTGGTCTATCTCTTGTTTAAAACATTAGTCATTCTCTCATGTTGACAACATTGGCCATTCTCTTCTCCACAACATTGGCCATTCTTTTGCCGTAAGTCACTGTCTCTCTTAAAATATCACAGTATGTTAATACAAGTGAACAACAAACAATTTTGCCTTCAACTATGACAAAACAATTCTGTGTTCAACATCCCTCATGCTGCAAATATATGTTTGTAATGCTGGTGTGAGCCCCTCCCTCGAGGTTGGTCGTATCTTGTCTTGATAATAGTATACACCGATGCACGGTGTAAAAAAGGATGGTGAACAGGGTAAAAGCAGCATTTGTAATTGATCACTGACATGACAGAAACATCATATCATCGTTCTTTTTCTTATCCTCCTCATCTTATCTTATCAGCATGTCCTCCCTCACCACCCTGTCAATATTTCATATTAATACCTTGAGTATTAGATAATCAGTCATAACCATCAGTACCACCAACATTATCATCATCTTTATCATCAATACCATAACTGTCAGTATTAATGTCATATTGACTATCATCATCATTATCATAATCATTATTTTAAAGAAATGTCTTTCAACTCACTTAATACACTGAAAGAAACAAATAACAATCTATCTATCATCAAAAGAGATGAATTTAGTCAAATTTTCAAATCGTTTGGTTCTTCATCGGGGCTACCTTGGTCATAATAGTCATCAATATCTTCATCAACATCATCATCATCATCATTGTCATTATTATCGTCAATATCATTGTATTATTGTTATTCTCGAATGGATTGATAACAACCATCCTTTCAATAGGTGGTCACAATTCCCACAATAACTGTATCCATAGCATCCCTAGTTAAGAACGATAAACCTCATTGTAGTTCACAACATAATTGAAATAATACTTTGGATTTGTGTGAGAGATCCTTTCCCATAAAACGTTTAGCCACCCCCTCCACCTTCCCCCCATCAAACAAACCATCACAGATGCTGAACAAATTGCGTTTTGCACTTGGTAAGCGCTCTGCTATTCGGCAGACAGACAAGAGAGATTTGCCAGCTCCATTGGTCTTTTTATATTATGAATCTTTGCCAGCTCTAGATGGCAAGCTTGTCTAGCGTCTGAAGTCATCATCAACCATAGGCTAGCAATGTTGCACATGATTTTTTTTTTTTTTTCCAGCGTGAACTCTTTACTCATGTTAACAATCATTATACTTCAATATAAATATTCAGTCTGATGGAAGAAGCAAAAAATCTTCGAATTTAATTCCGAGTCTAGTTCAGCTGATCAAACTATGTCTAATTTAAGGCAATTCGTTGTCCTGATAGATTTATCTCTTTGTTTGTTTATTCAGTTTGTTTTTCTTTCCTGATTTCGCTTGAGACACCCCTTGTTATCACCTCATTATGATTGTTAGTAGACGGACTGCTGTGCAGTTATCATATAGGTCGAATGAACTGATTGCTGATTTTTATTTTATTTTATTTTATTTATTTATTTATTTATTTTTTTAACCACTGCAGGATATCTTGCCCTAGAATGTTTTGCTGTATAGGCCTACTTACAAAATACTTTTAAATTACTACATTCAGATGAAATGTTAACATGTGAGGTCTGATTATATTATCATGCCTATTTTTGGTAGTTAAAACATAAATAATTGCAAACTGAGAGCAAAACAGTTAAGTAGATCTAGTTTTTAGTGAAATTTACAAGGAAAGATTCATAGAGCAATCACAGAGAAGTGTGGTAGAAGAAAACAGATCTGTACTGAGCGTGTCAAATGGCGGATGGAGCGATCAATCTGTACTTTGATAAATGTGTATTAGAATCCTTGAGAGCAAAGACAGGAAAGATATGAAGATGCCAGAAAAGAACAATCGCGGATTCAATAGGTAGGAAAGATGGAGGAAGGCATAAATATTTCTTTTTTTTTGTTTTTTGTTAGAAACATATACATGTATGTGGTTGAGAACTTTTGTGGGTAAGGACAATTAAGAAAATTCCAGGAAAAGAATGTAAACTAAAATATTAAGCACTTATATGGAAGGCCATGATATATTTGTTCACCATCTTGTGAGGATCTGAACGAACAGTCAGCACATGGGAGTAGACATGAAAGCCACGTAGATGAGAGTTCCCATCATGTAGCGATGATAAGGCTAGAGAACTGAGAACCATTTCTGCTGAGTCCCTATACCTATAGCCAGTATTGGTATTTTCACATATCCAGTCAAGATCCGTGTGAGAAATGTGTAGAGACATACAGATCTTATAAAAGAAAAAAATAAAAACAGTCTGTCCAGAATTGCACCTTAAGTTTGCACCATAAACCTCATGTACTGGTTAACAAGACAAGGCATAGTGTCTTAACTACTGTTCAGTTCATGGTGGTTTCCCATCCTCTTGTCCAGCCATGACAACTGCCCAGTGACAACATTATCATCTGGATCTCTGGTCAGTTGGTAGCAATGCATTATCTTAATGTTGGTGACATGGGCAAATTTGAATATTTTACTCTTGTCTTGAGATATTGGTAAAAAGTATTACTGCTCCCCTTTCAAGTTGATTCTTGTTGTTACGATTGAAAAGTTATTCACAGTGGTTACAACCTCTTTACGCCTTTCAACCTCTTGGTCTTATCTCACCACGGACAAATTGTGAAGCAATAACATACATTGATAATTATACATAGACATACTGACTAACATTCAATAATCCATGTTTATTGTTGATAAATAAATTTACAGGCCACTAAACATGTGATTCTTTACATTGTTACATTTCTTTCTGAAACTAAAATTGCCCACTTCAGACATTGGTGATAATAAAAAGTGAACCAAAATTTTATAAATGTAAATAGTTACTTTTGAAATACATATGGTCTATATTTAACGTCTGTAAATTTCTGTTTGCATGCTCATATATTACATAAACATGGATTTATATGCTTATATGTACATTTGAGCCCAAAGTACCTCAGATGTATACATTGGCTGTATATGTGTGAAGATGTGCATGTATACACATATACACTCATTCTTTCATTATAGATGTCTATGGTAAATAATAATGTATGGCTGTAACCTTCACAATTTCATAGACATGCTGGAAACTGTAGAAAATAATTGAAAAAAAAAAATGACCAAACTGAAAATGAGCCAGAACATCAAAGAATTGTATACGGAAATGGACAGTAATACTCATTCGTTTTCTATTCGGTATTTCTCTAGCATGGCATAAACATATCAAAAGGGACAAATGTTCACCTACATAATGCCAGCATTAGAGAGGACGTTTTCTTTTTTACCAATGGCAAGTTGTCCAGCGATAGATGTATACACTGGGCTGTTGTGAGGGGCTTTAACAGAGGAGAGATACAGGTACTAGTTAGGAAGCCGTTAAGAAAGATGGAGTTCTTGAGTATCAAATTGATCAAGTAATTGAAACCAATATATCCCGCTCAGTCTGAACAATCCAAATGGAGATAGCGCCATTGATCTGATCACATTAGAACATTACCTTTGATCTCAGCGGTGCGACTGGCTCTTTGAATGCAAATCAAAGTTCATATTCAATCCTTTCATGACCACAATCTAGCGGTGCCTTGATTTTGTTAAATCCTGTGGAAACAAAGATGAGAGAAAGGAATAGATTTGACTGACAGCATGAGAGAGATCAAAAGATCAATATTGATCTCCAGTTAGCAGTTAGTTATGAATGCCTTTATACCTCGCTCTCGGATCTTTTTCAGCCATTTAAAGGAAAAAATATCCCACATGGGAGACGGGGACTTTTAAGGGGAACTCAACTGGCAGTAACTGGAGATGAGATTCTGAAATTGATTTTAGTCCTTGATTACTGATGGATAATCACGTAAGAATTTGCCACTTCAGTTCAGTCCTAAGATCTACTGCCTGTTGCATGAAGAGGATAAACATGCATTACTTAGTGGCACTGGTCTCTACCCGATGGTACAGCTAGGCAATAACAATGGCTTGAAAAGCTCAGATCCTGCACTATGCACACAACCTGAAGATGAAGATTTGCGCTGATCCACAGTTGTAATTGTTTTCTGTTTTATTAAAATTATTGCATTATTTATCTTTTTATTTTTCTTTCTTTCTTTCTTTTTTTTTTTTTTGTGAAGATTTTCCATATAAGATGTGCTATGTTAATCGGAATATATATGTAAGATGATGGCTGAAAAGAAAATATACTGTATGGCTGTTAATATAGAATAGTAATTGGGAAAACATCCGACAAATAAATAGCTAAATAGATTCCTGGATAGGCATGTCAATTCCATAGACAAGTAGTAGCCTACTTGTATTTTTTAGCTATTCAGGTCAGCGTAGAAAGCGTAGATAAAGAGGAGAAGAAACTTGGCAGTTTCAAAAAGGTGACGCATAACAACAACAATGTGTAATAGGTTTGTTCAAACAAAGTGAATGGCTGGAAATCCCCATCTAATTTTAGTAGGAGGGTACAAACAGTCCAAACTGTTCACTGTCATTGACACACACACACACACAAAAAAAAACGTACAAAAATGCATGGGACCGGTGACAATTGTTCTTGGATCTCATGGTGGAGCCGTAACAAGCTTATTTTTACTGGCATGTTTTCTTTCCGCCAATTTGTTTTCCTCCCACTAAAAGTCTGTCATTTCTTTGCGTATTTGTTCATAGACACATCAGTTATCCATTTTCCATCTGGAGCTCAAACTTCCATCCATACGTTGCTTTCTCTCTTTTTCCATTTTCATTGTTCTATCGGTTCATCTGTCCATACTTTCATCGACCTTCCGTCGACCCATCCATCCATCCATCCACCCATCCATCCATCATATTCTGTCAACCCACCCACTTACCCATCCGATAATCCATCACTTGCTTCATCTGTCTATCATAATGTAAATTTACCTGTCCCCCAACGCGCAGTTCCTGGTGATGCAAACCGTTCGCGCAGTCAGTGCCAAGGCCTGCCCTTATTTAGCCCTCTTTGTTACAAGATATAATTAGAGATGAACTAACGTTAGATTACTTTCTCAACAATAGTTGATAGTTTTTAGAATTAAATGTCTGATTTAAAAAAACAAATTATCATCTGTAAGATAATCTGTCAGATCTATGGCAGTAAGTTTAAGCGGGCCACTGTGTATACCTGAACATTTACTCTAGCATTTTTTTTCTCTAAAAATCGAATTCCCTGTGTTTTTTTTTTTTTCTGTGTGTGCAGTTTGAATAGATTTTCTTTTCAACTGCTTGCATAGACAGGACATTTAATAAATTTGTACTCAAGAATACCTTTCGGTGTAATCTCAGCTGATCTTAAGTTGGAGAGAGTTGATGACCTCATAGTAACTAGAATCTTCAGGCATACTCGTTGCTAGTAAAACAATAGCATATCCGTGGTTCGTCGAGATCACTCCTATGTTGAGAACACTTTCTGAAAAGGCCCAACAATCCAATGCTTGCCTGACAGTCTTTTTTTCCCTAAGCCACAGAGGAAGTTGAGACTGAGGATGGAAGGTCTGAGTTTGATGTCACTGCTTTCTGCATTGTTCTCTGTCTTCGAACATTAATCTGTTTGATTGAAATTGTCCTCAAGATCTCATTCTAATAGTTAATTTCTCAGATATTCTTTGACTTATCTCTGCAGTGTCAGCTTTAGGCCATCTGTTGTATAGCTGTACTCCTGTAATTTTCATTGTATATCTTTAAAGTAAAAATATTGACTACCTTAGTTAGTTGGTTCACTATATTCTGTTTAAGCCATAGGCTGGTAAATAAACACATTTTACTTGCTGAGCCAAGGCAGTCAATATGATGACCACTAAAACAGTGACAGTCATCAATGTAACATTTCTTGCTATAGACTTCTTACCACATCAAGTACATGTATTGGGAACAACCTGGGCTCTTTTTTTCTTTTCCAAGATATTGGGGCACTTATTTCCTTAATCACCAACATGAATAGCAATGAATTTATTAGTTACCAACAAACGCACTTTTATCCTGATGATCTGCCCTCTCCTGTCCCTGTGATGACTTTCAGCACTGAATCCACTGATAATTTAGGAACTCAGTTTTTGTTGCAGTTCTTGTTAGAGAAACATCAATGTAACTTATTGTCTTTGCTTTGTTTTCTGTGTTGTCTCCCTTGCCAATCTGTGGCACTTGGCTCTTCCTCGTGGCACATGTCTATTAATAAATCTCTTTCTCTCTCCCATCCCCCCCCTTCTCTCTCTCTTGTTTCTGCATAAAAATTACCTGGACACAGTGAACCACACTAGGTCCAGATTTCGAAAACGCTGCTTAAGAGTGCTGAAGACAACCTGAGAAAAAGAAAACATTGTATAATGAGAATTAAGCCCAAATCCGTTACCGGGACATTTTCATATCTGGAATTTTATCACTCACTGCCATTGTGATGATCATTATTATGTATTATAAATACTATTATTGTTGTTCTTATTGTTGCCACTGTTTTAATTATAATTATTATTATTATTGTTATCACCATCATCATCGTTACTGTTTTATAGAAATATTTCATATTCTCAGATATGAACTGTCCAAGGGCATGGCAGCTAGCTAAACACCTGAAAAGAAACAAATAACAATGTAGAGAATTAGTATGTGAAACATTAAATATCTAGAATTAGTAATTACTGATTCGCCCAATATTTGGATCTGGTTTGTACTTCCTCAGTGCAAGATCATCATCATCATCATTGTTTTATTTTTAAATAATATCTTAAAACTAAGAAGAATGTATAACAGGCATCTAATCAAACAAACAATATAAAGGTATTCATTGCAAGAAATCAACCTGGTGGTATCAGTTGCCAAATTTTTTAACCGTCTTGGTTCATTGTTAGCGCAATCATTATTATTATTATTTTTACATTGTATTACTAATCTAGTATTCTGTTTCTTACTTACGTCGGTGTGTCGTAATTGTCTGTATATTTGCTGTATTCTTCCCTCATCTCCATTCCTCCTTCTCTCTTTCTCACCATTTACCTGGCTGGCAACCTCCCCGAGGGTACGATCTGGATATCTAAAATCAACAATAATAGTTACAGCAAGTAAGGTGACTTGTTCAATACATGTATTTGTTTCATCATGTCAGGAAACAGTCAATCAAGATATCAGATAGTGAACCGCCCTCGTAAAATGGACAATATTGTGGCCTAAGGTTGAATTCTTGCTCTGCAAGAACTGTCAAGGCTTGATTATTTTATCATCATTGTGTTTTTCACCCACTACTGACCATTTTTTTTCCTGCCACCCCCCACCCCCCAACACACACACACACACACCCCTCTTGTGTGGAACCAGCCCAGGTGTGCATGTGTGGGGGGAGGAACATGCTAGCAGACAATGAAAAGAAAGGCAAAGTGGTGAGGGAGGAAAGGAAGGGAAGAGGGAATCGGAGGAAAGAGCCTCGTTCTAAACAAGTTTCACTTTTCATGCTGCCTATAGAACTGTTTGATGGGATATTTTTTCCCCTTAACCTTTGTTTGGACGTCATTCTTGAATGTGATATCAGTCAATAGTGAATTAGCCAGAAGGTTTGATCAGAGAATTATGCTGAATAGATCTTTTTATGCTTCCATAAAATCTCTGAACCACATAATCATGCTCTAAGGTCATTTGAGCACGGGAAAATTACGTGTACTCACATTACAAGTTGTATAGGAAAATGACCAACTAAGTCAGAATGTGCATGCAGCGAGGGACAATGTTTAATGTGTGAATGAATCAAGCTCGGTTTCACTGGTACATAGGCTTTTCAAGTCCATTGGTGACTAAGCTACATGCTAAAGGTAGACCGTATTGGCTCACACTTTGCTATTCATAACACGTCCGTAATCAGTTTTGAATAATTTCAACAATTACACTCCCCGCGGGGGCTGAGTGTTTATAAGTAGGTTCTCTGCTCCCACCTGCAGGTGGTGTAAGCCGGCCATGTTGGGGTGTCTCTCATGGAGTGCCATCCTCGACATTCCAAGGGAGACATCTCTTCTCTCTCTCCATGCTGCTGTCCTCTGTCCCGCTTTCTTTCCTCTCTTCTTCTTGACCTGTAAACATATCTTACCATGTTTGATACAGTATAGACGTAATCATGCTGGTGTGTCATTAAACCCCGACACAAACAAACAAACAAATCAACAATTACACAATGTCCCAATGCAATTGAGATTCATGTAAAATCGGGCAGGGCGTGATTACAATCATTAACAATATTGTTGTCCCAGTGAGTTTCATGGATTTTCGGCTCATAGGAGAACAAATAGCAAGAAAAAGCGAGGGAAATTACACAAGACATGTTTGGTGAAAGAAAAATAGCATGTGGGCAGCTAGACGACACATTAGAACAATCTGATAGTTTTTGTCCACCAGGGATTTAGGCAGCTGAATCGGAATGTTAATTTGGGGATACATGCAGTGAAGTAGTGAAATCAGACGATGTAATCATCAGATTTGTTGTTGTTGTTTTGTTGTATTTGAGGACTATCTGAACTAGAGAACCTAAAGCAAGAAGTGAAGTATTGAAAGTGCATCTGTTGTGTGCATTACCTATGGAAGTATATACTCTGTCTGCTCATACACTCCAGTCACAGATGGATCTTGAGCAATAATAGCGCCAACTGTGCTGATGTCACAGATAAGCTCTGAGACTCCAAGCACTGAATTGAATTGAAGAATTCCAGATTGCCTTTGATCATACATCCATCTGAGATCAGAGGAGCCAGATAAAAATAACCTAATCTCATGAAGCAGATTAAAGTTTTCAGTATTCTCGTTGGAGTGAACGACAGTATAACATCAGAAAAATTGTCAGAACTCAATAAAATTTCAACAGGGCTGAAAAAAAGGGAAAACAATACCAACCAAATGGACAGCAATGATGAAAGAAGATTAGCGGACTATGGATGGCTTGTAGGCCAAGACTGATTGAGCTACCTCTTTGTCCAGTTTCTTGCTGTTTCATATTCACTGGCTCAGGTCTTACAATCCACCAGTGGCAAGATCTACTGTTGCCCTCCTGTCGTTCCGGATTCAACATTTTGATTTGATCAAAGTCTTTGGTTATGATCGAGTGGCCGAGTAATTCCTCCTGAGTATATCTGTCCTTACGCTCTCTGCCCGGTCTCTTTTGATATACTCATTATGGGAACTCACTCACTGTAGGCAGAATTGTTATAGCTGTAGCAAGAGAAAAATGAACATTTATGCATATACATAGTACTTATGTGGATGTATATTTATGAATCTCATTGACTAAACTTTCACAGAGATTTACAGGACAGGCAGTGTCAAACTGACCTACAGAACTATCCTGAACAATTTTCACGTATCTTTTTTTCAGCCTTACCATCCAGCCCAGCAACTCTCTATTTTGCCTAACCCTCATTATGCCCAATTTGGAGATTATTCCACATCTCCCCCTTTCCCACCCACTCCCCCCATGCTCCTCTCCCTATGTTTACAGGCACATGTTTATCTAATGTAAGAATTAGAAACCCACAATGAGTATTGTCCTTTTGGACCTTCCTCTTAGTGCAATCATTGAAAATCTTAATTGCACTTGAAGAGTTGAAGAAACGGGTTGAGTTTATCCACACATTTTCAGTGTTGGGAGTCTGTAAATATAACACTAATTTGTGAGTTTTTACTCTATTAATATGCTTTTTTTCATTTGTTTCAGGTGTACATTTGATCCTTATATAAACAACTGTTTATGTCTACATAGAGATAAAGAATTATTTGTGTATCAGAATGTACAGGATGTGTATATTTGTTACAGTTATAACAATTTTGCCCCGAATGAGATAAAAGTTAACGGTCCTCTTCTGTCAAAATCAAAAAATGAACAGTAGAAGACAATGGTATTCCCTGTCTTATAAAGAGAGCGGTATAAATCTTATCTAAAACAACAAACAAGAATGGGCGCAAATGGTTCCGTGCTGAAGACATGATGATGTACAACTGCTGGTAGGAGATCAATGTATGGACGTCTACACTGAGCTATTGTTGAGAACAAGTTGAGACATCTTCAGTAAGCTCTGCTAGGAGCTCATCACTGTATTTGATACTGTTATATCTGAGTTTTATTCAGTTAAACCAATCAATTACACAATATCGGTTTCTAATTAAATATAAATGGACATTTAAAGTTATCATCTTTGAACATAACAAATTAACGTAAGTATCAGAGTTGACATGCAGTAGTTTGGCTGAGTACAGTATCCAGCAGTCACGTACAGCCCCAAGACTTGACAAGACTGTATTTGATTGACATGGATATTCCCTCTCAACAGGTTAAGAAAACGTTTCAAAATTTTGACTCCAGTATTACAGCTTTTATGAACAGAAACAGAGTAATTTAATTGCAATGAAAAATGCTTGATTCTTAACAGGTAACAAACGTTTCTGATTTAATACAGAAGAGATATGACAGCACAGATGCAAAGATGCAGAGATAATAACAGTGAAATAAAACCATTGGTATAGTTTGAGGAAGGTGTGCGACTAAGGCAAGAGTCTGAAGATGTGATGCTGGAATTATGGAAATGTTTGTGGAGAGGAAATGGATAGGGCAAGTTGGTGGTGGGATAAAATTGTATAAAAACGTTGAATGTTTTAAACAGTATCGATTCAGGTGCTCATAACTGTTGATAGTACGCGAAAAGTTTATGTACTTTTCTTCTTGGACAAGAGGAAAAGGCAGGTGTTTGGAAAACAAAATGTACCTCGAATCTCAAGTTGTAGAATATTTCAAGAGCATGCATTCCTTAGAGTTGGCATACATTGACAGATTTAAGTCAATGTGCTTATACACTCATAGAATTCAGAAATCTTAGTGATCTACAGCATAGTTATAAATTATTTTGCCTGTGTGCTGAAAGTAAATTTTTGCGATATAGGACAAGTAAACTGAATTGACAGAAAACTGAACATTCAACGGCAGTTATTGACAGTTGTACTAAAACATCAAAATAACTGTATACATTCATTCATTCATTCATTCATCCATTGCTCCCGTAGACCAGTTGTCTTTAGGGTCATCTCAGAAGACCTGACAACCAGTCTCCTCTACTCTTCCTTGTTCTCTACCTTTCTCAAGGTGTCCTTAAGCTCCAGCCTGTCTACTCTCGTATGTTGTCATCCCATCTCTTCTTCTGTCTACCTCTTCTTCTTCTTTCTGAAACAGTGTCCTGCTAGATTGTCTTTACAAAGCCTGAAGATTGTGTGACATGGCCATACCACATCAGTTTATGGCGTTTTTACTATAGCTAGAAGAATGGAATATGGCCCAATTTCATTCTGAATTTGTCTCTTAACTTCTTCATTCGTAATGAGATCTCTGAATGTGATGCCGAGAATTTTGAGGAAGCATCTCATTTCCATAGCCTTAATTCTCCTCTCCGTGTCTACTGTGATGGTCCAAGTTTCGCATGCATGAAGGAAGATGGACAAAATCAAGGAACGCGTCAGTCTGATTTTTGAACTGACAGCAGCGTTTCTATTGTTCCATACGGTTTTGAGTTTTGTCATTGAGGTCATAGTCTGAGCTATTCTAGAGAGAATTTCAGGCTTTGATCCCTCATCCGACACAACTGATCCAAGATATTTGAATTCAGAGACACTTTCTAGTACTTGATTGTTGAGCATTATATTAGGCTTGACATTTTTGCCGTTGTTTGTCATTATGTTTGTTTTCTCAGGGCTAATTTCCATGCCATATTCAGAAGAGTTTTTTTCGAGTTGGTCCACTATGTCTCTGAATTCTTGCTCTGTCCCACCGAGGCCGTCTGCCTTCTATATTTTCTGCAAAACGGAGATTAATGATCATTCTACCTCCAGTACTGACTAAGTCCTCATGATCTTATAGTGCCTCTGACATGATTCTTTCCAGAAAGATGTTGAAAGACAGCCTTGGCGTACTCCAACTATTGTCCAAAACCATTGTAGGACTGTGCAGCTGGTTTTGTTGTGGAGGTTCTCTATTACTTTGATTAAATTTGCACTGATGTTGTAAACCTTTGTTGTACCCCACGGGAGCTTCAAGCCAGACTCTATCAAATGCCTTCTTAGAATTGGCAAACATGTGGTAGAGCTCCTGTTGGTGTTGGAGATAACTTTTCCATGAGGATGCTGACATTAAAGATTTGCTCTGTAGTGCTGTGACCAGATCTGAAACCTGCCTGTTCTTCTGCAATGATCTTTTCTACCCATAGCTTGTCAGTTAAGGATGATTCTCAATATGACTTTACTAGGATGACTTATAAGACTGCTTATTTGATAATTTTTACATTTTTGCAGGTTGCCTCTCTTGGATAGAATGATGAATAGATACTTCGTCCAGAGTTCAGGCCATTCTCCTGATTACCAGATCTTTTTGCATATAACATGGAGCATGTCTATCAGTGATTCGACTCCTGCTTGAACCAACTCTTCTGTGATGTTGTCCACATCTGCTGATTTACCAGATTTCAGAGAGTTTACTGCTGCCTTAATTTCCTCGCGTAAAATGCTATGATTGGGGTCGTTTGATGGCAGTCGAACATTCAGTACTCTGGGATCTCCTGCAGCTTGGTACAAGTATAGCTCTGCGCAGTACTCCCTCCACCTCTTAAGGATGTCTTTCTCTTCTGTGAGATTGTTTCCTTCTTTGTCCTGTGTGGTGGTAACTGAAACTTTCCTTACAATCTTTTCTATGCAGATGTTTTTCTGTTTTTACATTGGTTGTCAATCCAAGTCTCCATAGCTGTCTTCATCTTCCTTTACTTACAGGTTTGTTTTTCTGTTATGTTTTGCACCTTCTCTTTCACGTTTTCCATTTTTCAGTTCTCTTTATTTGTCACACAATTCTAGGACGTTATCTGTGACCCATGGTCATCGAACAATTGAAAGTATCGACGAGGGTGTCAGTTTCTGTTTCTTCTGTATTTAATGTGCGGAGTGTTGCAAATTTACCTCCAATTTTTAGCTTGAAAGGCTTCTTGAATGTTTGGGTCCTTCAATTCCCCTTGCAGTTTCTTAAACAAAGAGTGAATGACATCAAGACCAGGTCATGATCACTGCCGATATCGGTTCCCGGGAAACTTCTGGTCTTAGCTACGTTGACGCTAGAGTGAAATCTCCGCTTGACCATGATATAATCAATTTGATTGTGACAGTCTCTACTTGGGCTATGCCAGGTCCATCTTCTTGATGTCTTATGTTGACGAAGGTGTTCATTAGCATAAGGTCATTGTAACTAGCAAATTCTAAATTGCAGACCTCTGTCATTTGTGGTGTTGTTACAGATGGGGCCATATGTTCTCCAATCCTTATACGCATCTTTTTCCTAACTTCATGTTCCAGTCGCCATGGACTACCACTATATCTTTCAGATAAAAAATTTTGCACCTCTTCGTCATCATGGTCAGAAGCTGGGGCGTAGACTTGGATGATTGAGATGTTGAAGTGTGAAGCTTTCAGACGTATGGATATACATGTAACTTGACTGGAGATTGGTGGGCACTCCATGACAGCATTAGTGAAGTCTTTATGAACAAGCATTCCAACTCCATGTTTGTGGCAATCTTCCCTGTCACTGAAGTATAGTTTGCGGCCTTCCGGGGCTGATGTTTCACTGAAATCTTTCCATCTTGTCTCGCATAAGCCTAATATATTCCACTTATATCTTTTCATCTCATGTTCTAATTCTTCTAATTTCCAAGTCTTTCTGACTGTTGTTACATTCCATGTGGTGATTCTATGGCACGGATGGTTTTTGCTGGTCCACCATTAGCATAGTTTCTTCTTCCATTCTGGTGAACCCTACCAAC
>JBCAUA010248112.1:0-20325 GCA_038406235.1 Peronia verruculata | reverse complement strand
CATTGTGTCTTTTTTTTTTTCCTTGTTGTTGTTGTTGTTGTTGTTGTTTTTGTTTTGGAAACCGCAGTGACGTCAGTGAATAAGTAGACAGGCTGAGACGGGTCAGACAGGGATGCACTGTGTTTTGTTCACTGACTATACAAACACTAGTATTGCGTTTCATTTTACATCTTTCTCGCTGTTATCTTTTCACAGTCTTTGATTGTTCTATGAACTAAACTGTTGGTCACCTTATCCTGTTATAAAACTTCTCTGATTTATCATTGGTGTCTGGTGTACATCTGACGTATCTTAATTAAAATAAAAAAAATGTTCTACATACTCATTCTCTTGTCGATTGAAATTATTTCTGCTAAATGTCCATAGACATTTGTCGTGAAACCAAAGGACATGACTGAGCTCTTGAAGGAAGCTTCATTGAGAGAATTGGATTTTGCTGACCGCGAATCACAGAATAATTATGAACTTGAAGATCTCCACGCAGAGAGGATGTAGGTAAATACAATGGGAAGTCGTTGTGTTCAGTCAATTATTTCCCTTTATCAGATTTATCAGACAAAAGAGCGATTGGACAAGGAGTGGAAAGAGGAAATAATCCACCTTTGCCCCCTTTGCTTGAATCATACAGTATGGAAAATTCCAGAAAACTTATGGTGTGCGAAACTATCTCCAATTGTTCAAAAAAGAAAAATACATACATTCTGCTGTCTATCATGCCGGTAAGTCAGTACATGAAGAATTTATTATCCGTCTCTTTTCATTGGTGACACGACATTTAATGCAGAAAAGCTGACTGTTTTGAGTGCAATGAATGTGTCAAGTTTTATGGTGTTATTGTCAGTATGTCAGCTGGTCTATGTACAGTTAGGAAAACCCAGCCATTAGTGTCTTGTTGTTCGACACTTACAGGTGTTACTGGGCCGGACTGATGAAAGACCAACCTATCATACTTAACGCTATAACTCCTTTCCAAAGCAAAACTCTCTCTCTCTCTCTCTCTCTCTCTGTCTCACACACACCCACCCACACACACACACACACACACACACACACACACACACACACACAGAGAGAGAGAGAGAGAGTATGTGTAAGTGGTAGAAAAACTCCTAGGGTGGAGCGTGACAGGTGACGGTCTTCAGAGGAAGAGTGGGTTCTTTCATTAAATATTTCGGCCTTTTAACTTCCTGACATCTTCTAGCGTAGAATCCCGGCCTCACCTGACCCGGATTCATCTGACTCTTCCGGTTTTGTCAGTGCCGATGCAACTGTTCTTGCCAGCATTTCAAGCACACGGTTGTGCCGCCAGGTATATCTTCCACTGTCCAGACCGACTTTGCAACCACAGTGAACATGTTTGAATTTTTGCCCCCCCCCCCCCCCCCAGAGTGGGCATTCGTCGCTAGTCTCCTTCTTTTACTGGTGGGGTTTGTTTTTGTGAGGGGCACAGCAAATACGGCACGAATACTGAAAGCCAGTTTCATGGGTGCCATGTGCCAAATGTTCTTCCATGTCATGGCTCTCTGGAGGGCACCTCCCAGTTTGTCCACTGCCCCTGTAGCCCCTGCTGAACAGCTTTTTGTACTCTTTTTTCGTCCTTCTCGTTCCCAATCTCTTCGAGAACCATGTCTCGTTTTCCCTTAGACGTCGAGGTGAACCACAGTGAGACCCTTTCTCCACCCGATCCGAATATCTTCCCTATCCTTTCAGACTGAGTGAATCCAACGGTCTCCTTTGTCTATAGGGACTTCGAGATAACCTCCATCATGGGTTGAAGACGTATAACGTAACATATAGGGACTGTTCTGCTGCATCGACGGCGTCTTTCACTTTCCACTTTCGGCCTATTTTCAACTGAGGTTCTATATTCCTCACAGTATCATCCTGTGAGCCCCGGGCTTTCCCTGTCTTGTGTTCCTCGCTCAGGGATTTGAGTGGTAGCACTAACTTCGTAACCACATGATGTTCACATACTATGACTTTAAGCGATAGGCTTTAAGTCCGTAAAAATGAAAATGGGATTAAGACACAATAAGAGCTAATAGGAAAACTTTATACTCGTATTTAGAATTTTCCTACACAATTATTGATAAGTATACATGTAAATAATATTTGCACGAGAGTATATTTTCACACTTATATGTGTGTAAACGACACATTGTAATAGCGTCAGAAAAAGATCGGGGGAAAACCGTCCCAGTTTGAGTAACCTTATCGCTGGTGTTGCGTAACGTTCTATCTAAAATCGCCTTTCACTATCTGCGGACGGCTGTCTCAGCGAAATTGTTATTATGTGTGCGTGACAGAAACAAAGTGAAATTAGATAACAGGCCTGTCTGCGTGGGTGTGTCAGGAGAAAACAAATCAGTGTGATGTTCTGAAGCACAGTCGACCACAACAAACAACTAAACACGGGTAATAATTTTCATATCGGATGTTACTTGAAGATCTGTGCTCCCTTCCCTAGCCACTTTCTTTCTTTCTTTCTTTCTTTCTTTCTTTCTTTCTTTCTGCTTCTTTCTTTCTGCTTCTTTCTTTCTTTCCCTTTTCCGTTTTTCTTTCTTTCTTGGTCATAGATACATGAGGCCTTCTCTGAGCAGGAGATGAAAAGATGGAAAGAGACAGGAAGAGAGAAAGAGAGAGAAAGAAAGTGGTGGCAGAAAGAGATGCGTTGAAAGGGAAGAAATTGAAGCGACTGAATTGTGGTGATAATAGTTTTTTCTATTCTTTTATCCAATCCAAACCCTGTTTACATTGAGGTGACTTCCGGTTTCACTTGGTTTACATGGTCCGTAAGGCTTTTGTTGTTCTGTGGACCAAGGGATGGAACTTACGCTTGTAGTCTGCTGCTTTCTTTGTCCGTTGATTTGGATTTTGTATTAAGTACAAGACATACAGAACTTTCTTGATATACATTCTGTCAAGAATCAGTTTATATCCATCTCACGATCCTTGGCGAGGACGACCTAGATTCCTGTTGTGTCCCGATCTGTGCTGTTGTTGGTTTTGTTTTCGACGAAGAGGCCAGTCCTTCAGTTTGCAAGAGCTTAATTAACCTCATTCAGGCATTTCAGACTCCAGCTGTATTGCGTGGACGACAGTGTGAATAGGTACGATGTTAATTTTTAATTTTATGCTTCTTCTCAGTAAATACTAGATCTAACAAATCTGTGACATAGATCTAGATTCTAGATCTCTAGTGTGTAGATTGTCCAAAATATGTATAGATCTCTAGATCTATCGTCTGTGCTCCGAAGTCCGCGCCTCCGTTTTTCCCGAACCTAGGGGAATCCCCTTCTGATCTCGCGAGAGTGATTAATACCTGATTTGAACACAGGAACGGGATTTCGCAAGATTTAGGCTGAGTAGCTAAAAATAGAGGCGCGGACCTCGGAGCACTGTATATAGATCTAGATGTTCGTCTAGATCTAGATCTAGATCTGAATCTAGATTCTAGATGATAAGATCTAGACTTAATTACCCCTCTACTTCTTTTCTTTTTCTTTCTTTAGAACATATCTCCCAGTCCCAGAAATAATTTGAAATGCAGGCAGCAGTGTCTTCACCTCATAACCTGTGCTCCAGGGAAAAATATTTTTTTATTTTGTTTATTTCACATTTCATAGATCTTATGGGCCTGTTGGAGATCACATAGTCATAGCACTTTCTATTGTTTTAATTCTTACATTGTATCATAGATATCAATAAAGGTTTAGGAACGTTACTTTGTGGTTCTCTTAATGTGTGAGCTGATAAGTGTGGTATTTTATGGGACTAGATCTAGAATCTAGTATTTCTTGACCTCAAAAGGAGGTGCTTATAACCTGTGACTTCTGTGTCATGAGTCACTGTAGTGTCACTTGATTTTTTGGTACCGATATTTTTAGACTGATATTCATTGATCATCCCTGAGGTTCAAAATAAATAAAAAGATAGGTAATACCATATTGAGACAGTATGGTAGGTTTGTAAGAACCCTTACTGTTAGTAGCATTCTTCATCTAGACTTTGATACATGATTTTCCAGTCTCAGTTTTTGTGTGATCCAATATAGAGATCTATACCTCCTTGATGAAATAGCTGTGGATGTTTATTCATCTGCAGACTTTTTTTTCTATCAAACCCATTTCAAACACTGTATTCCTAAAAAAACCTCTGCGATTATTCCTCAGAATTGGTAGATTTGGCCGTGTAGCTAGTTATATTAGAATTAAATCAATGCTTTTTTTCACCTAAATACTATTCAAAGAGCTTAAATTGTCTTTTTTTGTTGTTGTTTTGCTTTCACATATAGCTTCCCTGACAGTGGGTGTGGAGAAAACTGAACTCAGTGGCTGGTGTCGGTGAAAAGCCGAGGATCAGAAGGATTCTATCAAGTTAAAGTGTTTCATAGCAGCTGAAGTGAGACAAGTCAGCATTATAATACAGTCAAGGCAAGTACTTTGATTAATTTCATTTGATAAATGTCCTTGTTTAAGAGATGTGCTGGGAATTTTACACAACATACTTCTTTAATATAGAAAAGTGTCAATTTAAAAATAAGATTTATAATATCACTACCAAATTACTCATCACCATAATTGATTGGATAGCTTGATAGGTTATGACCCTACAAAATGTGATGCTTATTTATTTGCTTCTTTTTTTTCCTCACCTCTAACTTCATGGAAAAAAAATGTATCAGCCAACACTGTGTGACAGATGTTGCATGTTATAATGAGTAAAAGTTAACTTGTCAGATTTAAGGAAAATGCTGTCATTTTCTAACTGCTGCTAATACTACGGCGCACAAAACTTTCAGTTATTTATTGTTGACAGTCTGAAATGATTGTAAGTTTAGTTATTTTAGTAGCTAACAACATGTGATATGTCTGCTGTCCTGGATATTATTACTTATTATTAGATATTGTCCCAGCAAAATTTTAATCTTAGTAATCTTCCTCGCAAAGTTAAGAAAGCATTCTAGGGCATGATCCAGTTTTGAATGATGTTAATGCATGTAATTTTGAACATGATCTTAATATATATGTCATCAGATGATTACCTTGAAGATGAAACAAGCCAAGAAAAACCAGGATCAGGCAGATATAACCACCAGACGCCTTTCTATACGTGATAAACTGCTAGTAAAAGGTGGGTGTATCAACTAGAATATTAAATCATTTCCACAAAGTAATATTCAGATGGTCACTTAAGTCACCGTGTTTGCTGTACTAGTCTACAGCCAGTGTATGCTACATGTGTTTATGATGATGTTCTGCTAAATCCTGTTCACATCGAAACTATTTTGATTTTGTGAGTTGTGTTTGCTTTGAATTACGTCTCAAGTATCTCTGCAATTTGAATGATCTCACTTGAAGCCGCACAGGATATGATTGCCTACGTCACTGTAATGGTAGAACTTGTAATTCTGTTTGCATGCCTGTTTGAAGAGAAGTACTGTGTGGTTATGATCAATGATTAACTCACTGAAGACTGGTCGTGCCAAGATGGCACGACGGCCCAGTTGATCCAGTGAACGGATCGTGCCAGCTTGGCACAACCAGCTTTCTCACTAGTGGCGCCTATGCTAGTCATGCCAGGTTGGAATGACTCATCTCTAAGCATTATATAGCCACTTATTTCGTTTCACGGCAATTAGGCGACAACTTTTACCATTATCGCAGTTTTAATGAGGTGATCTGCTATGAACTTAGACACAACTATTTTTGCGAGTGTCAACATAGCTGGTCGTCATAAGAAAAACATTTTCGAGGCTATTGAGTTAATTGAGGAATCAGATTCGGATATCAGGGATGATTCATCGATAGATCCAGACTGTATACCACTGAATAAGGAGTCAGATAGATTTAGTGACAGTGATGCAGGTCCAAGTGGACTTTGTACGTCTAGTGGAGGTAGTAAGAGACTAGTATCGTCCTCACCCTAACTTCCTACATTTAGATCTAGACTTGTACTTACTACTGCTACTCCTGTTAGTGCTAAGGGTAAAGGAAAAGGGAAGAAGACACCAACGACTCCTTCTGAAGAGGTAGGTGCATTGTACACTCGGGACAGTGATGGAATTTTCTGGTGATAAAGATACAGATAATGATGCAGATGTCACATCGGATGATGCCAATCTTGACACAGTGGAAACTGACCAACTTTCTGATGACTGGTATGAAAATCTTACAGGCTTCCCAGTCATACCACCCTTTACTGGCACGGAAGGACTAAATCAGAACCTTGTAGATGTCAACAATATTACGCCAGCAAGCTGTTGTCAACTATTTCTTGATGATTCTATTCTTAGGCATTTCACAATCCACAAAAGTTTTTCAAAACCAAAATATATACTATTTTCAAAAATTGATAACCAAAAAACTATCAGAGATAGAGTATTCTCCTTTGGCATGTGTACTGTTCTTATAATGAGATTGGTTGTATTCAAAAGGCATGGTGATTGGTGTATTTTCTGATAATTTATGAACTTATAAAAACACCTCAAAACCCCCAGTTCTCAGCGCCAGTAAACCAGAAAAATGGGCAGTCTTCAGCGAGTCAATGTATGAAATGCAACATCATGAAATCAGGCACTGGTCAGTTTTTTAGCATTTTTGAGTCACTGGTACTTATTAAAGTGTAATTATTTCCCTTTTCCTTTGATGACTTAATCTTTTTTCCCCACTGAGGAGAATTGCAGATGATGGGAATGACCTGTTGCTGCAGCTGAAGTCAGTGAGAAAATGACCTGTCACTTTTGTTAGTTGTTATTGATTCTAGTTAGGTCTATCACTGAATTACAATTTTTGGACTTTTTCTCAGTATTTTACAGATTTAACTCTGAAACAAATTTTGAAATGGGCATAAAAGGTTTTTTCTTTTGTTTTTTTTAAATTGTGTCAAAAATTCACTCACTGTAGTAAGAAAAAAATTGTGATTTCTCCTGTCACCTCAGTTTGACAATGCCTAATTGTATCACCTAACATCTCACATATTGTTCAATCAGGGGAAATGAGTTGAATTTCAAAAGAGAGCTTTGTAGAGAAAACCATTTATATTAACCATGTGTGGTCATAAGTGTGATTTTATAACAGAATGTCATCAGAGTAAAGTATTTGCATTTTTGTTTCCCTGACACAATGAAATCTGTCTAAGAAACATTTGACCTCATTTTACCTGGTGACTTCTACAAATCTAGCTTTAACTACAACCAAAGGTGTTGGCTGAGGATAGTTGCATGCAAGGAAACCTATTTTTTCTCATACTTTTTCTTCTTTGTTCTTGTATGTGTATGTGGGACAAAATTTGTCAGGCCTTGCCAAAAGAGTCAGCCTCTGTTGTGTATCAGACACAGTTGTTGTGGCTGAGATGTGGTAAAGTATAAACATGGTTGTCAGCCAAGCCATCCTACTGAAAGAAAAGGTCAAGGTGAAGTGAAGTCAGAATAGAAAAGACATTGTGTCAGTGAACATTGTGAGCAGCATTGATCTTGTCATGCACAGCTGTGTGACTCGTAGTGCACATGTGATTAGGTGAAGTGAATATTATTTTACCATTACCTTGTAACACATTAACAGATGCTGGATTATTGTGTTTTCTATGTTGTTTTGCATTTGTGAATTAATGTGTGTAAATTTGAAATGTATGCAGGGTGTTTAGCTTTTTCATTGTTGACAGCTGACATATGTTGGCATTAGTGACTTAGTTTCTATTGGTGTTCTAGAAATATGTCAGTAATATTTTTAAACATTTTATCTGTGCTATAGATAAGAGAAAGTGCTTGTAAAAATATATATTTAACTCATTGGACAATGATATCGGCATAAGAACAACTTTCACCTAAAATAATGTGGGTTTTTTTCCTCAACTATAGTGGAAGTAAATGATGTGAATGATCAGTGTGAAGCTGTGTGGGAATGTCTCAGTAGTGAAACAGATTCATTCTAAGTCTTTCCATTGAAAAGATTATGCTTACTATATGTGATTGTTGAAATCTCTAAAACATCAGGCATTCACTCTGTTAAAAATATTAGATACTTATCCTGACAAACCTCTTTGCCTTGTTGGTCGTTGTTGTTACAGTGGTAGATTCACAAACACAGCCACAGTATTGAAATAAATGAAGGGCTCACTATCAAACACTATCCCCTTGTGAGCACCCAGTCATTTGAAGCCTATCTCTTTGTTTGTGATAAATTGATAGATTTATTTTTGTGTCTTTGATCAGTTTTGGAGATGTTTGTTATGTTGTTGAGATTAAATATTTGTTATGTTGTTGAGATTAAATATTTGTTATGTTGTTTGATATTATCATATGATCATTACATTGTGATCCACTCCATTCCCAGAGGTGCAAGAGATGGAGGAGAATCTGCCCAGTACTTGTGATGTGAAATTCCCTGACCCCAGCTGTCTCCACCAGTTCTCCCTGGTCGTCACACCAGACACGGGCTTCTGGCAGGGCGGCCGCTTTCACTTCTCTATCTCAGTGCCAGAAGAGTACAACATTGTGGTGAGTAGTCGACAGATGTCAGTCAGTATGAGAGTACCCTGAGCCAGTGTTGGGTGACATGGCAAAGTAATTCTGATGTCAAACTTTTCATGCGAGCAATGGGAGGTGGATTTTACCTGCCCTGTTACTTTTCCTGGCTCAGACACAAGATGTGTTGAACGAACAGCGGAAAGAGAGGACAAATCACATTTCCACTCTTTCCTGGAAACATTATGCAAAACCTTGAAAAAATTCATGGTAGGATGAAAATTCCTTCTGCTTACCATAAGAATTTTATCCATTTTTATTTATTTATTTATTTGTTTTTTTTTTTTTTTTGCCGCCTTTTTTTTTTTTTTTTAAACAAGGAAAAGTGATTTTCTTTCTTATTCTTTGCACTGCTTGTTTAACACTTTCTTTGTCTTTCAAAGGGGAGTAATAGTGGTTGTGCAAATGGTCTCCCACTAGTTGTGGTGTATCAATGTTGTGAAAAAAAACATATATATGTAATCTGGGTCATAGGTGATGTACATGAATTAAATCTAAGTGTGGGTTATGCTTTTTATCCAGAATAAGAGTGATGTTGTCTTGACATGACAAAGAGATGAAAGCAGACGCATATTTTTCAAGTGGAGCACAATAAAGACTTCAGCTCTAGTGCCTCACTTCCTCCATGTAATCCTAACTGTAATATATCAGTTCACACTGGTACCTAAATCAGAACAGAACTTTTGATGGTCGTCAGTTTAGTCCAATCTGTGAACAGAAGAATGTGTATGAAAGTTTGATTGCTACTAATGTTGTTTCAATGATAAATCCGTCGATTGTGGTCCTTTGCCACTAAATGGTAATTTTTTTTTTTTAAATGACTGCCAGTCAGGGGTGCTCACGATGATTGCTCAAATAAGAAAAAAAAGATGAAAAGATTAGTTAAAATGATGGTTAAAAAGATGAGTTTCAAAACAATAACAACAAGGAAAAAACTCTCCCATGTTAACTTTTATGCTTCATGTAACTGGTTGAAGGTGACAATAACTGTCATCATTTTTTTTTTTTTAAGTGAGAAATTAATACGATTGTGTTGATACATTCCATATTTATTCTGATTGCTATTTTTTTTAATGATATCACTTTTTAAAAAAACTCCTTAAACTGTGCCCTGTATTCTCAGCCCCCCAAAGTAATATGCAATACCAAACTGTATCATCCCAACATCAGTGAAGTTGGTGAGGTCTGCCTGAGCCTCCTGAGACAGAACTCTTACGACAGTCTGGGTAAGTCATCAGTTTGGTGTCGCAGACACTGCCTGCGTGAGGAGATGTGGCCACAGCGGGGAGGGCATGGAGGGGAGAGCAAGGATAGTGTGGTGATGATGATGGTGACTAGGAATGATTGAAAGATGGAGAGATAGGATGAGTTTGGTTTGGACTGTGGATGAAAGAAGATAGACGTATCATTGTTTTTTCAAAGAGAGAGAGAGAGAGAGGAAGAGAAGACAGAGGGTAACTCGGGGGGTAAGGATATTGAAATCAAAGATGATAGTGACTTACCATATTTTTCAAAGATAATGACAAACGGTAAGGGAAGTGGTGTATGATTCAGCCTGGTGTTTGTTGCAAACAAAATTTTTAAGAACTTAACATGATAGGCGTGGCTGACTCCCAAAGACTGAGATAAGGAGAGAACTGAACACTATATACAGACATTTGAGTTTGAAAACGCATGCACAAGACATTTGGTTTACCAGAATTGAGTGTTATGTCTTATTTTTTACATACAGTCATTTAGTGTGGATGGAATAAGTAAACTGTACCTTGCTTTAGTGAAATTTAATTAGCTACGACACTGTCAAGGCAAAGATATTCATGTTCAAAGTGAGCTCCAGTGACCTCGTGGTGGGGTAAAAATCTTATTTTCTGAGCGATATCCCCTTTGATATCTCACCCATTTCCACCCATGTCCCCTTTGATATCTCACCCATTTCCACCCAGTCATATGATATGTACGAAGTATTTCCATGTTTTGTCAAATGTGTATTGGATAACTTTGACAGTGTAACCATGTCACATAGTTGAGTACTATGGCTAATTACTATGAACTATTTCCTTGTCGGCAGGTTGGGCTCCTACCAGGAGATTGAAGGATGTCATATGGGGCCTCAATTCTTTGTTTACAGTAAGTGTCCCAGCGTTTTTCTTTGGCTGTCACAGAGAAGTCTTTCTAGACAATGATTATGAAACTGTCCAGGACGTTTGTCCTGCAGCCAGACAGATTAAGTCATCAATGGCTGGACTCGAACAGATGGAGATAACCATCCCTAGGAAGTGAAAGACATAAATCAAAAACAATGTAAGAGATTCAAACAGAGAAATGAGTGGGTGAAAGTGACAAAGGTGGTCTGATATTCATGTTTTTATAATGCAGAGACACTGTTTCTGAATAGGAAAAGTTCCAATTAATAATATCGGGATATTGTGAGGTGAATTATTTCTGTCCTGAACTTTTCATGTTTGCTGATTTTGCTCCTGATTTGGGCCAGTGTGGAGAGATCACTCTCAATCTGTTCAATTGTAACAGCTGCAGCTTTAGTGAATCCAGCTCAAAACCTGTTCACAGTGTGACAATGAATGAATGAAAGTTCACAGGATAGGAATAAGTCATTGTGGTGAGGAATTGATATAGGTATCATTCTGACATGCTGAAATACTTTTTTTTTCCTTTGAGGAACGTTGCTTTAGAAATCCTTGTCCCTCTGATATTGCCATTTGATTGATTGACAGAGGATCTGACATACACAATAAAAATAGTGATACACTTGCTATGGAGTAGTTGCCAGTGGCAGTTCTATCACTAGAAAGAGTGAAGGAAAGGAAAAAAACAACAACAATAAAATGATGTGAAATAACGTCTGTCCAACATTGACATTAGTTGTAATCTTCTTGTTTTCTGCCATGTTCAGGACCTGTTAAACTTTGACGATCCCTTGAATGTGGAGGCCGCAGAGCTTCACTCCAAAGACAAGGTATGATATAAGGAGATAGGAGGAGGAGGGAAGGGGGTTGGTTGATGTTAGTGTTTTGTTTTGTTTTGTTTTAGAGTGCATTACTTAACTGGGCAGCATTCAACTTACCTTCTACAATACATGTGGGGGAGGGGGGATTGTTTAATTTTTGTGTGTGTGAAAGCAGTTTGACATCCCTTGAGTCACAGAGCTTTCTGGTATGGGATTGGTTTGCCATCCCTGATATGGTATGAAATTTAACATAATTGTTGATGTCCATCTGTCAGTCTGTATGAAAACTGACCTTTTTTTTTCACCTTTGTGTCTTCCAGGAAGGATTCAGGGCAAAGGTTAAGGACTACGTCCACCAGCATGCAAAGAGATGATGTCGGGACAGCTAGATCTCTTTGTCTTAAGGAAGTGTGACAGGGAAGGGTGGGGGGGTGGGGCTGGAGATATGTGTCAGTCTGTTCTATGCCATGAAATTCTCTAACCTTCTGAATGTACATGCAATCGTTTACCTGTCTGTCTGCATGTGTGCGTGTCATCATGCTCATACGATGATTGATAAGGCCATTGTTTGCCCAATCTGAGTAACCATCAGCCAATAAAAGTTGACTTTTGTTTCCATGTTTCCCAGATAATTTGTAGTCAAGTGACACTTTTGTCTCTGTCCCAGAATATGGTCATGATATTTTCCTGTGCCTGCTCTGTGTCTTATTTTGTCTGTTTCTGTCTGTGACACAGCAGAGGTCAAACTAGCCAAGCAATTTCCTGGCTTGGAAGAGATTCCTTTCTCATCATGTGACCACAGATAACCAGAAATAAGCATGAATGTTCTGAATGTAAGTTTGGCCGAGAGCCAGAGTCGGCTTTTGTCCATGACTTTGTGAATTTGCTCTAATCCACCAACATTTGGTCTGGATTTTCATTTGCTCTGCAAAATACTTTTCTTTTACTCAAATTTGTGTATTTTCAAATTGTATTTTGGGGGGAGGGGGGTGTTTTTTTGTCATTGTTGTTTTGTTTCTGAACTTACTTTGGTTGTGTTTGTTTTTTTGTTTTTTGACTTTGATTGCGTGGAGAAAAAAGAAAACTTGCATTATAAAAGAAACTACTGGTACCTGTTTTAGTCATACAGATATTATGTATTTGCTAATCAATCAATAATCAATAGAGGATAAGTATTATATTTTATATTAGTACTAATTGATAATTCAGATTACTAGTTGGTTTGTTTATTTTTACTGATTCATTGAAGTGTGGAATTGTATGAGATGTCAAGCAAATTTTTGCCCTTTTTTTTTTTTTTCTTAGTTTTGTTTTGTTTGTTTGTTTGTTTTGTTTTATGCATTTGCCACACTTCCTAAAAAAAAAAAAGTAGTAAATTCAAATGAAATACAGTCGAGTCCACCTAGACCGAACTCTGATAATGTGAATTTCTGATAATTCGAATAAAAACGAACCAATAGATTTTTTTCCCTCTTTGTGCCCATTAAATGCTTCTCGCATAACGCGAAGCCATCGCCGTGAATTTCTGTTAAATCGAACCCATCAGCTCTGCCCCAAAGGTCAAAATCGGCTTATGTTATCTCCACGTGGTTCCCACCCAACGGGAAAAAAAAAGGAGACAGCTTCGGGGATGGGGTGAGAGGACCAGGCAATAGATTTGCATAAATGTACTGTGAATACGCCCGCCCCGTGGTTTCAAGTGGGCCATGTGTTCAGAGGGGGGGGGGGGGTGTGGAAGAGCAGTGACGCCGATCGATAATCAAGCGTCTGTACGGAGCCTCATAGTGTTCGTACAGGTAGACACGGTCAACCACGCGCATATCGCAATATTACTATTATAATGCTTTGTGTGTAGACAGACAGCCCGAGGCATTGCGCTTAGCGCCTGTGTTACAATCACTGCTAAGCGGTACAGATGTCTAGCTCTTGTCAGTATTTATTTTACCTCGTGCTGTTTCGCCTGCGGTTGACTAGCTTCATTTTATTATAGACGATCTATGCGATGATTCCCTCTGACCCATTGAAGAGTAAGACGACGGCTCTTTCCATTGAGTTGAAAATGAAAATATTGCAGGAAATAGACAGAAGTGCGATGTCCAAGAAGGCCATAGCTGTAAAGTATGGCATTCCCCCAAATACAGTAGAGGATATTAAAACATCACGAACATGTGGAGAAAGCAGCAGCCTCATTTTTTTTTTTTCTCGTAGGTAATTTGGAGGTTGTTTCCCTTGTCAAAAAAACTGGAAGCTCAAATTTTTTTTTTTGCCTCATAGGTAATTTTGAGAGTTGTTTCCCTTGTCAAAAAAAAACTGGAAGATGAACTCTCATAAATCAGACCCATGAGGCTGGTCCCGGCAAATTCAATTTAAGCGGACTCGACTGTATATGTATGAGTAAAACATAGTATAATAAAACAACCATGAAATGAAACCATGATTTCTTTAAGCATATCTTTCTGGAAGGAAAACTCAGACTGATGTGACACTAACCTTGTTTGGTGCACCTTCTGTATAGTTTTGAAACTTGTCTATAGATTTTATCTCTTCTAGACTCAACCGGTTATTCAGTATCTCCTCTTTGGTCAGAAGTCGCACTGGAGATGAGATTTCTCTCACATTTTTCAGAGAACTGTTTGTACTCAATTTACAATATGGTTTATTTTGTGCTGATGAGCTCTCTAAAGGAACTAGTTTTTCATTTGACAGAGTGTCATTTGTTAGAGAAACGTCCTTTTGATTCAGGAAATTAGGAGATTTTAGTTGTGTAGGTTCTTCTGCTAGATTCCTCTTGTCTGGGATGTGTTGAGTTGTGCTGGTTTCCAGTTCTTTTGGGTCTGTTCTAGATTGACTTCGCACAATTTGTGATGACTTATCTTCGTATGATGAAGCTGCTAAATCTTGTGGATTCGCTCTATCATTAGATGAACATTGACTGGATTCAGAATCACCCACTCCTTCGCTTTCAGAAGCACTGTTCTCATAGACAGCAAAACCTGCATAATATTGCTTTTTCCTCTCTAGCTTCCTCATTCTTCTCCTATCTCTTCTGGAAGCTCTTTCTTTTTTTCTTTCCATTCTTTCCAGGATTTCAGGAATATGGTTTATGGGATCATCAGGATGAGTGTCTTCAAAAGTTTTACGAGTAGTAATTACTCCAGATTCCAAAAGATCTTTTCCTTGGCGTACTGCAAGAGTTTTTTCCAAGTCCATGGCTTGCCGACTCAGTTGTAAGGCACCTTTGAACGAATCTGGAACTAACAGATCTTTTTGTTTTTCCTGCATTTTACGCTGAATTTCCTTGAGTTTAAGTTTCTGAATCTGTGGATCAGTGCCATATCCACTGTCTGGTAGAGTTACCTGAAATGGTAAATAAGAATTTGATTGCTCACTTCACTGCTATTAATTAATTTAATAACAACATTTTTTAATCTGCATCCAAAAGAGAAAAATTATGATGGCCCTTAATTAAGAAAAATATCAATTATTGGTTTGAGATAGCTAAACGGGCCAATAAAACATTATTATAATGCAAATACAAACCACACAGAAGATCTTTACTTACAAAATACACAACTTAATCCCCAGTTACAACCACTTTCCTGTCATGATAATTACGTGTATCTGCTGAATCTTGACAATAAATCTTGCTTCTTGATAACTTGTGGATATAGTAAATGTTGGTAAGAAATATTACTTCATGATAGGTGTTCTCAAGACAAAACATAGGACCATTTATTACCTTTGACTGAAAATCACTTCCGTTATATTAATGGTGAAGTTTTCTTTTTTCAGCTATAGTGTAAATGAAATTTAAAATGATGCTAAGGATAATATTTTATAAAATGTACATCACTTTACCTAATTCTGGATGATACAATCAATTGCATGAAACAAAACAAATCCTCAGAGAAAGATACAATCAACAGCACAACACAAAACAATTCTTCGGGGATACAAATACCTTATCCTTCAAATCTTCTTTCAATTTCAGGGTAATTTCTTCATCAGTCAGGCCACAGTGTCGCAAGTAATCAATTTTTGAGTCCAGGTCGTCTACTTGTTTGTACTGACTGAAACGATGAATCCCTTCAAGTTTTTCAACCTCAGGAGCATGAGACGTTGCTGGAGTGAAGGTACGGTGTCTGGAGAACTGACTGAGAAGAAAATCCACATATATTAATCCTAACTTATTATGTGCGGATCAATCAATTCAAAGGCAAGGCTGGGCACACCAGTCCTCATTGAGTTTTACGGTGCCAAGATTGTGAAATAAAACATTTTCAAGCTAATGACAAGAACAATTAAAGACTACTCCTCTCCTGCGTTCTGCCAGATTTCAGATCTGTCATATTTAGCCATATGATTCTACTGTGATATCAATGTCCTTTTTTTTAACCCATTGCACCCAAACTTCTTTGGACATCAAAGCTATCTTATGACTACCATTACAATATATTCTCCTGGTTGTAAAGTTTTGATGTAGTTTAATTGAAATTGCAAAACTGTCATTCTGCATGATTCCAGTTGAAGCTCCTGTGTGATCAAGCCTTTTGCAAAGAGAAGATTCAGAGTCAAGTCCATCGTTAAAGGGACTGGTTGAATATTTCATCTTGCACATGCGCTTCTTCTCAAAACCAAGAATTTGACTCAGAACAAATCCATTGCCTTAAAAATCTATACTTATCCATAAGACTACATACTCCGTCAGAGTAACATCTGTTCTAGTTTGATGCTGAAGAAGAGTCTGGAGATGTTTTTGTGTCTCTGACTCTACACTGTCATCTCCTTCTTGGCTTGCTTTCAACTTCTTTCTTACTGGCCTATCTTGTGGCATTCGAACTACTTCTCTGCTTTCAAATCTCTTTGGATTGCCACTGCAAACACAAGAATCAAACAGCAATAAATATTAATTTTTTTAATTTCTAATTTTTAATTTTTTGTTTCTTATTTATATTTATTCCAATAAAAATTGCATGGATGCAGTCTCATAAGTTAGATATTAAATTAAATCTGCATTAACTTGATAATACAGAGATGGATTAGCATTTATAATTAATGTCCATGTTCTGGCATTGTCAATCGTAAGTATGAGGGGGAAGAACTAGGGAATACAGGTTTAATAATATGATGGATGAAATACTTCAAAAGGGATAGAGAAGCAGCAGAGTACAGGCTGAAATTAATCAGCCCAGTGTGGCAGATGACTATGGCTGTGATATGGGTTTGAGCACTTTGAAAAGTTAGAAAGTAATTTTAAATTTGTAGCATTGAAAAGCCACCAAATCTTGTGCTACGCAATGGTCTAGAATGAGATAATACACAGTTATAGCTATCTGTGTGTATAGGGGGGGGGGGGGAGAGGGGTCACTGTGGCCATGAGGTTTGGCGTCTGCTCCATAGAGAAAAACTCTTGTCATGGGTTCAACTCACAAATCCTCCTATCCAGGGATGGGAAGGATACATAATAACATGCATTTTTTGGAAACCTGCATTTTTTAAGTGACTCCACGGTCCCCTGGTTATTATGAGTATGATGGGGAAACCTGATGTCTAGCCTTTGTGGATGAGGATGAATAGTTCTATATTTAGGAGGTTCCGTGTGTACATTACACACTTTTACTTTTAAGAACCCTTGACAATTTAAAATCGGAAGACGACAAACTTTCCAAATTCCTAATTTCTACCCTCAAAAATTCTCACCAAAAACAGGGCAGCCAGACAGATAATCCTACAGTCCTGGGATTGATAAATTAAATAACAATAATAAAGCTAGCCTAAATATCATGATCATGATCTAGATCTAGATCTAGATAATCTTGAGACTGAGTGACATTTCAATCGTCATGAAACATAATTACGTTCAGTGTGTTTCTTTTCTTTTCTCTCTTCTATTTCAGGGTTATACTTACCATGGCACAGATCCTTTGACCTGAGTTTTGTTACGATGATCCATTCTCCTCTGAATAGAGTCTAGTGGTTGCTCTTGCTTAGTAAACCCGTCGAATCTCCCTTTCTATCTCTTCACGGAGCTTATCTCTATCAATAGTAACACAACCAGTCACTTCCGCTTTCAAAATTGCTACCCACTTAATGACTTTCAATCTAAAAGAGCTTCGCTGGCCATCGTGAGCTAAATAGTTCGCATTTGTAGCTGTTGTTCATTTTGATGTCTTCATTGTTAGGATCGAGGGTTCAAAATAAACATTCGGGAGCACTGATTGTGCTGTCAACAAACAGATCTAATTTGGTGAACAAGTTTTATGAAGCTGGAGAGAAAATAAAGAGAAATTATATGAAAAATATGAGCCTGTGAGAGAAAGTGCACAAGCAAACAGCAAAATACTTAAGAATTTGAAAAGATCGCAAGACAGACAGATGAAAAAGTAGACAGGCAGGCAGGCAGGGCCTAAGGAGAGGGAAGAGGGATGGACAAACAAACAGACCGATTAACTGATCGAGCTTTACAAAATTGTAGAGATGATGTGTTTAGAAAGAAAGTCGAAGAGATAATTTATTTTAGGGAAAAGTAATTATAGATTTTGATCCATGCTCTCACAGTACCAGATAAAAGAAGATGCACGAGATAGAATTTGAGTCGCAGTGACCAGAGCAAAGACTGAAATAATTCTGGATGATTATTGATGCTAGAGGAGGTGGCAGGGCCACTGCAGTTTGTCCAACCTTGTGTATCTATCTACCAATTTATTTATTTGTTTATTTATTATTTATTTCTTTGCTATTTCTTTATTATTTTTTATATTTTCATTCTAATGTCTCAATGTTATACAAATATCAAAATGGGAAGAAAGAAATGGCCCGCTGATTCATTCTAGGCTGTAAAACCTGTGCTTTAGAGGTACCAAAATTCTACAAACATTTGTGTTCAATTTGAGAGAATTGTAGGATCCACAAATAACAATGTTGTAACAAATGTAATCAGAGTCCTCTCTCTCTCTCTCCTCTCTCTCTCTCTCTCTCTCTCTCTCTCTCTAATTTAACTTCGAGCATCCTTAGCTACCAAAAAAAGAAATAATAATAATAATAAAGAAAAGAAAAAAAAAACAGAAAGAAAAGAAAGAAGAGAAAGCAAGCAGAAGAGGGAGGAAAAAGAAAGATAAAATGAATGAAAAAGAAAGAAGGAGAGAAAGAAAGAAAGAAGAAAGAAAGAAGAAAGAAAGAAAGAAAGAATCAACCATGGATTATTTAGTGCTATGGTAACAGACTACGACAACACTCGGCCAATATATTAGTGGCTATCTCGTGGTGTGGACAGACCTGTTAGCTTGACTGGGCCAATCATTCAAGCATAAAATTTGTAGAGCTATTGTGTATTCATCATAAAGCATTCTGTATTCATGGTAGAGAGAGGGGGAAATATGACTGGTGTGCCCTGTCATGATTATGCTCCATGCATGTGTTTGCTTGTTCTAGTGCTCGACCTCTGTCTGCCTTCACCTCAATATCTTGTCTAGTCTACCAGCTTGGGTTCTGTTCAACTTTCGATCCCGTTCTCTTTTGATTTTGGCTTCGTGAATAAACCAAAAATTAATTCTGTGTGTGCGGAATATCCTCAGACTGGTTTCACACTTACAACTGATGTAAACAAAAGCAAACAAACAAATAAACAAACAAACAAACAAAAGCAACAACAAACAAACAAAACCCCCCGCATATTTTACTGACCCATAACGATTGCTGAGTTTGAACAGGGTCTCCCCTGCCTCCTATCCCTCCGCCCTTGTCCACCATTAAATCAGAACATTTGAACATGGGGTTTGCCATCCCCAAAAGACTGACGGAAAGAAAGAGGCCAAAGGAGGAATCTAGCAGGCGGACATGGACGCTTTGGGAATCCAGTGTTCAGGCTAAGGACAGGGCACAAAAAGAATTTCCTGGCGCTGAGTTTGGGATGGCTATGGTTTAGGGACAGGAACAAGATGAAGATTTACATTTGAAATCAAATTAACTTGAGTGTAATTTTTTTTTTTTTTTTTGTAGACGGGGAGAAGACAAGGACACCTAATTGTAATGACACAATTATTAAAGTGTATTTGGCTTTATTTCCTGAGAAACATAAGGTCTAGAGACAAGAAGTTACTGCTTTGGAACGTCACTGATGGGAGATGGAAGTATCTAGTGTTACATGATATATCCGAAAGGGAACACTAAACTTCTTCTTGCTTTAAATTTGGCTGATGAGAAAAGGGTAGGTATGCTGCCAGGAGTATGCATCTCGATACAAGTTTTGAAATTTCAAATCCCACCAGGTAGATGGGGGAAAATAGTGAGCCCTATGTTATAGCGGTTCTGTGATTGTAAGGGCGTTCAATATCGATCCATCTTGGATAAAGGCGATACCATCTTCAACATTCTGTGAGCATTTTATACTCGCTAAACAATCCCTGACGGTCTAGCTTTCTGTAAAAGCACGTAAAAGAGAGACTGTCATTGCAAATTTCCAAGTCGGAAAACAGGGAAGCCTATACGTGCTGTTATCAGTCCTGACGATCGTAATATTATGTGGGAACCTTATGATCTACTGTGTACATGCTCTATCCGAATTCAGGAATTTAAATGATAAGCAAAGTTCATCCTTGAACACTGCAGAGAAAAAAAGGCTTTACAGTATCACTCCTCCTTGTCAAATGTCCATACAATGGGAGATCGTTGCGACCAACAGTACACTATTACTTTTCCGTTACCACACACGAGGGGTGTTAAGCAAACAGTGTACAGTAGGAAATAATGATTTTATTTCTTGTCATTTGAAAGATTTGATCACCAAATAGTTTGATAAAATTATATCAATAAGAAGAAAACATTTTCTTCTTATATA
>JBCAUA010248004.1:8674-20327 GCA_038406235.1 Peronia verruculata | reverse complement strand
TTTATTTATTTATTTATTTATTTATTTATTACGCTCAAGCAATAGATTCTAAACACCAAGTTGCCGCTGGTGTCGACCAGAGAGAAAAGCAGCCAGTTTATGTTCAACCATTTTTTTCATAACTGTACACTTCTCGTTCTTAACTTCAACTGCAAGTTAAAAACTACCTACTTTGATCGTGTTCCCGATAATTAACGAGCAAAAAAAAAAAAAGTCATTTTTTTCAATATTTCATTTTAAGATACCGGTATTGACCATTACTTTTACTGAAAAAAACGTAAGTGAGTATATATATGTCTCCAATTTCAAGAGGAGACAGCATCGGTCTAAGCGTTCGTGTTTTGTTCGACGAGAAAACTTCTCTCAGAGAGTTTGTGGTTAAGACAGTATGAGGAATCCAATGAGCAGCTGATGATTGCCGGAGTTACTGTAGGCCTATTAGAGTTCACTTTGTTAAGTTCTGAAGGACATTACAATTGTCGTGCATTAAGGCGGTCTATCAGCCGAATCTCCACGATATTCTGAAATAAATTTACATAATTACTCTGTGATCATGGAATTTCAAGTGTTTTGGGTGCGTCTGCGTATCTGTCCTAGTAAAATTTATTCTGATATTGTTCTATAGAACTTTATCTACACTATCAGATAAATTAAGTTTTATTGAATTAATTTAAATAATTACATTTATGTCAATGGAAACGGTTTATATCTAGAAAGATTTTTTTGGTGTCGTTTCAGAGCTGATAAATGACCTAGAAATGAATTAGGAACCACAAAATACGTGATCAGAAGACATTCGGAGAAATTTCGGGGGAATTGAATAAATATACAGCATATTTCAGTCTTATCTCAAGGCTTTTACGTGATTAGGAGAATTACTGAGATGGCATGGGACTGATACATAATAAAGAGAATAATTACCCAGTGGGATTCGCAGCAGTCCAAAGGAAGAGAGAGAGAGAGAGGGAGAGGGAGAGAGAGAGAGAGAGAGAGAGAGAGAGAGAGAGATCGTAGGGAGCAAATGAAATCAAGAAGAAAGTAAAGTTAAAGAAGAAAAAAACATTGCGTGTAACGCTACGAGAGAGGGCCTCTACTTCTGTAAGCATATAATGCCCTTTCGAAATGTGCTCGCTTTGAAAGCAAGATGTACAGCCGCGCACCAGATGCCCTTATTAGGCAGATAGAACGCCAGCATTTAGTCGCCAAATAGACTCGAAAGCTGCTGCGAGCTTCCATCGATTAGCTTTGGGTCTATGTCTCTGATCAGGCTGAAATGAATTAGCAGCTCCCGAATGCATAATACCAAACTAATTTGATTTTCTAGGCCACAACGTGACTAAATGTAATTATTTTATTTGCGAAGCGCTTTCTCACAGTTGACATCAAGCCCCGGGGATGATGTGACAGATTGTATTGGTCGAGGGCAACTTTGACTCCGCCCACCAAGACGTCAATCTATCGCGCTTTTGAAAGTGGTCGCATTGTCGACGGTGACGATTTCTCGCCGATCCCCATAGGGGGCTGGGCTTACCGCACTTCTGTTGTGTTTCAGGGCCCAATGAAAATAATATCCAACGCCCGACTGATCTAAAATTGTCAATGGTAAGGCTTCGGCGCTCTACAAACGCTAGAATAATAACACAGCCTTCCGCTGCTGCGCTTCAGTGTCAATCTCGCCATTTTGTGCGGTTCATGCTGTGTGTCTGAGCTCTTGTGTTTTGTGCATCAAATCCTCTTTTGTTCTTGGATAGTTTTGGGGGTGAAAACGGACTAACTTTTACTCTCTTTCCTGATGTCCACTAGGCTACCTATCGTGGAATTACCTTATTCATGTCAACATTGATAATAGAGGAATTGCAGCGACTTTGCGCAGTAACGATAAACAGCTCTAAATTTATACTTACCACATAATCTAGATCCAGATCTGTATCTGTTCCGATCACATTTTATTTTATTTTATTTTATTAATCAGCTAGTCGACGTGTTGATGACTAAGCCATTAGATCTAGATGCTCACGCTGTGAACGATTCTGTCGTCTAGATCTATATGATGGTGAGTGACCTTATTCGTGCTAAGGTATCAGGTCTGAACCATTAACTGCTATTTAGATATGTCTCGACTTTAATTCTAGAGATATCATGATTAACCTTATTCCTGCTAATACACCAATACAACAATCAAATTCCAACATCTCAAAGGAATGTTATCCTGACCATGATTTAACTCTAGTTACACATCAGTTCTAAAGATGAAGTTAATTAATTTTATTCCCAGGCCTATATCTCACAGGACTAGATCTATATTTCTGATATAAATTTAGATCTACAAGAGTTTAAAATTTGCTCGTTTGAAAGATGATTATGAGTGACGACAATCCTGCTTTTGGGTCAGCTTGTCAATGAAAATGCACAGTTGTCAATAATTTTATTCTGACATAGATCTAGATCTAATTATTTCTACGTTTGCATTACAAACAAAAGGGTAAAATATTTATCCAAGCACTGTGTAATAAGTGCATGAAATTTGTTTTCCCATTTGGATCTCTAATTTTGTTTTCATATAAACTCTTGCTATTAATAATTATATCACTTTCTTTATTGAAAAAAAAAAAAAAGACTTGAAAATCACATTATTATTTCTAATCCGTAAAGATTTTGGGAAATATTTATATGTTATTATTTAAATAATAATAATAATAATAATTTTAAAAAAATAAATAAACAAAATGAAAGAATACGATTCTTTGAGGTTTTTTTTTTTTCTCTCTCTTCTTCTTCTTTAGATGGTATACTGATTTCAGATATTGAAAGTAATAAGGACTTTTTTTTTTTTTTATCCCAAGCATCTGTCCTTAAAAGAAAAATGTAAATAGATTCATATGGATATAGCTGTTATCAACAATTTCAATTTAATGTCATTTTAAAAATATTTTTTTTTTATATTTTTATTATTTATATATAAAAAAGGGTTTCTTAATAATTGCAAGGAGCATAATATGTTTTTTTTTTTCTTTTCCCTAGCAGCATATTTACAGAGAAATCGTTTTTTTTTTTTTTTTTTACAAACAAAATATATATTTATCTATTTATGTATTTGATCTTAATGGTGGAATTGAACAGAAATATAAAAATTAAGAGATAAAATAATGAATGCAATGAGTCCACAAGACCAACATGTTTATCATTATTTTACTGTTGTCATCTCTATCTAACCAAATGAAAACAAGAAACAAAGCTAAACACATAGTGTATGTTACTAGTCTTACATATTTAACATGACCCCCCAAAAAAGAAGTAAAAATGTAAGATGGATCTAATTACAAGATTCGTTCATGGTAATCTGAGACAACACTGTCCTCCCTAATGTCACAGCTTATAGGACTTTCACTAGCTCTGCGTCAGACTTTCGCATCACAGATGTTGGAATTACTTGGAACTCTGTTTCTATTTTATTGTTATAACTATTATTACTATTGTTATCATCAGCATTATTATTTTATAGAAATGTCTTAGCATAGCAAGATAAAAATGAATTATCAATTGGCAACAAATGCAACACATTAAAAAAAAAAAAAAAAGAAAGAAAGAAGAAGAAGAATTGATGAAGAAGTACCAAAGTTTCGAACTTATCTGGCTATTCGTCTCATTAATATAGTGTATTAAATTATTATTGTTATTATTGTTGTCATTATCATCATCATCAATGTTATTATTGTTTTATAGAAATGTCGTAAGATTGAGGACATGGATCGTCAACCATTAACTAGATTAAGACATAAAAAGAAAGAAACAACAATCTGGCGGTTTGATAAGTTAACGTTGAATAAAATGTATAATTATTATTATTGTTGTTGTTATTAGACTTTTTGCTGTCTTTGATAATAACCATTATTATTTAATCCACCAGCACCTTCAAGCTGAGATCTTGTGAGTAAACCTTTGGATACCTTGACCTACAGCCTGACGTCCAGCATGCTACAGTCGCCCGAGAAAGACCTCACCCCTCGTGTCCCTCCTCTCGCCTACGACGAACGTCTTCAAGAGGAACTCAAGCTCAAGATGGCTTCGGAACCAGCGTCTCGACCTTCACCTTTCCACCCAACAGCCCGGGTGCTAGACAATCTGGCCTTTGCCCCACACCTTCACCCTTTGACCTATCTGTACAGTGGGCTCGGTGGTCTCTCTGCGGCCCTCACTGCTGAGCACCTGAAGAACTATCAGAGTACCTTTTCTTCCATGCTACCGCCTAGTGCTGTGACTGGCAGCGCCTTCAGTATAGACAGCATCCTCAATCGGCCTGGACCCAACAGCTTACCCGCTCACCCCAGACCTACCCCCTATTTTCACTACCCAGGCTTGCCTAGTCCTCATCATGAACTTCTGGGTGAGTACATCTAGCGATTTGGACCCATCAAGTACATGTATTCATATTTTTCTAACATATCCTTACTGCCTGCTTCCATTATTAATCAGAGATGAAACAGCTGAAAGTTCTTCTTTTTTTTCAATAATGCTATCAATGTTCAAGAAAGGACAGTTAGTTTAAGCTGAAAAAGCAATACTATTTTCAGGGATAGCTTGTTACTTTTCTGACTGTTATTTTGGAAGTACATGTAATTTATACGCAAAGAACAATAACTTATTGAGTAGATCCTGTACCTTGACGTGTTTGTTTCTGAGTAATTCTTCTCCCTCTCTCTATGTATAAATAGTTTTATCTGTTAATGCGTAACATTCTTTTGATCTCCCTATACTTCACAGTAACTGTAATATATAATTATAAGAGTTACGATCTTATACGCTCTTTTGATATGCAGTCTATACAGATAGGCTCTGTCCTCTCTCTCTTTCTCTCTCTCTCCCTTTCTAGTCTCCCTCCCCCCCCCCCCCCCCCCCCCCATGTCTCTCTCTCTCTCTCTTTAAATTGTCAGTTTATTTTTCTTTTTGTACAATCATAATTATCTATGTTCATCAACGTTTATTAATACCAGGACATCCAATGTCACGACTGTAATTATGTACCTCAGCCACCCATATCCACCTCCTCTATCTAAATCACTTTCATTCCATAAATAATAATCTTGCTAGATCGGTTTTTGATTTTTTTTCCCAGTTTGTTTAATTCTATTTTCCATTATTCATATATCATTAGATCTACTTACATGCTACAGTAATTCTACATTAACCACTTCCGTTCCTGGCTCCACTCCAGTAACTTTGCGTTTGTGATGTTTAAAATCTGTCACGTAAGCTGCCAAAAGAGCTTAATGTCTGCAACAAATTCATCTTTAAAACCAGAGGTAAAAATGAAAATACAGTATAATTGTATTAATCAGATGCGCCAGTATTCCGCTTTGATGTTTACTGAGATAAAACCAAAAAAAAAAAGCGAAAACAAATAATAAGCTACATTTCATTTGCCTCGAGGATGGAGAAAACAGGTTGGAACGGAGGGAAAATATGGCGTTCCTTCATGATAAAATAACTGGATTTTCGTTTCGTTTCCTTTGCCCTTTTCAACCTCCTTTTTTGGGTGGTTCTCTCATGTAAGTCTTAGTGAGGCAGACACCCACAGGGAAACTGTCTTATTTACTCGGAAAAGAAAGTGATATCGTTCTTTTTCTAAAAATAACAATAATGATATGTTTTTTTGTTTTTGTTTTTAAATGAAAATGGACAGTTTCTGTCACTGTAAACTGAGTTTCACTGACCTCTAGAATCGTTACGTCACGTTCTATGTACGCCTTTCAATCTCCTGGTGGAGGTTATCTTCACGGGTCTTTGTTAAAAAAAGGAAAAGAAAAAATCTAGAATTGTAGACGAATGATTGCCAGCGAAACCGCACACCATCCCTCCTTTTAGATCCGCCATCGAAATGTAACATCCCGTTACTATTTAGCGTCCATGTCATCACTACGTCAGGTCTGACAGCTTGAAACAGCGGTTGCCAGCATCGATTATGTTATTATCTTTATGGTCGCCATCATCGCCCTCATCATGGTCAGTTTATTGCGCCCTTCATCAGAGCTAAACAACAACAAAAAAAAAGCAAAGAAACAAACAATCAAACAAACAAACAAACAAACAAACAAACAAAGACAAACTTTAGTTAATTCTGCTACGCTACACACTCAGCACCCCCTCCCCTTCCCTGACATACACCTTTTTCACTCACCCCCCCCCCCTCACCCTCGCCCACTCTAGCACAATTTCACTCCCCAAATAGCCTTGAGGTGAAATTGAATAGTTTTCGCCTACGATTTCTTTTAAATAGTTTGAGAGAAAGGATGAACGAACGGCACACACACACACACAAAGAAAAAGAGAACTAAAAGCAAGAGGAATGAAGAAATAAAGAAAGAGAAAGAAAAGATAAGCTTAGAAAAAAATATAAGATATAAAGAGAAAAGAATAAAAGAAGGAATGAGTAAGAGAAAGAAAGAGGAAAATAAACATTTAAAAAGAAAGAAAGAAAGAAAGAAAGAAAGAAAGAAAAAAGAGAGAAAGAAAGAAGAGACTCATGTAGGTAAACGAGAGTAATATTTAAACACTCACACACATACACACCACACACACACAGAGAGAGAGAGAGAGAACGAGAGAGAGAGAGAGAGACAAACTCTACTTTAGCACTAAAAATAAAGAAAACAAATCTAAATTTGAACACCAAATGTATTCTTGCGGACAATAACTTATTGAATAGATCCGGTACCTTGAATGTTTATATGTAGCTGTGAAATAAACCATACATTGTGTTATGCCATGCTTTGAGACTGGTCGGCATCAGACATCATTTTTATATGTCAGTGATTGCTTTTGATAACTATTAATGGAATCACTATTAAGTGTTTCAAAAATTCCTCCAATGCAATTCTTGGTGGGACCCACAGATGCCCCTTTTGTCTCCCTGCACTCCAAATTAATATATATATATTTTTTTAATATGATTTGTATCACATTGCGTATTAAACTTAACATGAACTAGTTATTACTTAGAATTGATAGGATAAATATAAACAAAAGGAATTAGAAAAGAAAGAGAGAGAAATAAAAAAGAGAAAGAAAGAAAGAAAGAAAGAAAAAGAAAGAAAGAAGGAAAGAGAGAAAGAAAGAAAGAAAGAAAGAAAGAAAGAAAGAAAGAAAGAGAAAGAGACCTATGTACATGTGGTTCAATATGAGTAATATTTACAGACTAGATAGGCACAAACTAACCGACACAAATCAAAACATAATGGAAAAATAGGATATCATACACACACGTAACTTGTTTGACTAACAGGTACTTTGCCAGGAAAAATGAAGACCACAGAATTTTAAATCTTCTCATATTCCGTTAAGATGGCTTTTATGTGGGCTTAACCTGTTATATAATCTATATCTAGCATGACACTGCAAACCTAGCACCACAAACATCTGTAAATATTTTGACGAAAGTATGGCAAGGTAAACAGATAAGTTAGCAAGACAAATGAATGAGTCAGTGAATGAAAAAAAGAAGAACAAAATGAATGAATATTTGAATAAATAAATTCTAAGTGAATAAATACGTACATAATATGTAAAATTACATGAATAAATTTCTAAATAGGCAAATTGGTGAATAAACAAACTATTAAAGAAAGAGATAAATACAAAAAATTACGACAAAAAAAAAAAAAAAAGAAAAGAAAAGAAAAGAATAGAAAAAAAAAAATACAACGGTAACTGCAAACAAACAATAATAAATGGATACATAAGTAAATAAATAAATAAACACATATACAAATAAATAAAAGATAAATAAACATATAAGTAAATAAATAATGAGTAACTAAATAAATAAACAGACTGATTAATTAATAATATATAAACAAGAATATATGTAAATAAATAATTTTGGAAAATGCACACATAAATAAGTAAATAAAAAGATTGATAAATAAGTAAGTCAATGACATAATTACATAAAAGAAAATAAATAAATAAATAAAGTAAATGTGAATAAATTTAAAAATAATTTTTAAAAATAGATGAATATGATAAATTATCAATTAAATAAATAAATATATTCATGCACTCATAATAAATAATGGGACAAATAAATAAATAAACAACCAAATGAACGAGAAATTATGAAATATATATATATATATATACATTAAAAAAAACCCAACAAAAAACAAAAAACAAAAACAAAAAAGGAAAAGGAAAAAATATATATCTTATTACCTTTAAAAAAAAAAAAGAGTAAACAAAGGCAACAGTGGACCACGCGAAAGAAGATTTGTACAGTTGGTTTGTAAAATGGATAAAGATAGAGAGAGAAAAAAAAAGAAAGATAGGAAGAAAGAAAGAGAGATAAGAAAGAAAGAAGAAAGAAAGAAAGAAAGAAAAAAGCAAGAAAAACCAACAAATCAATCAATAAATGAATACTGTAATAAATAGCAATAGCTTTATATAAATTGAAAAAGAACAAGAGCGAAACAGGGAGGAATCCTGGAATGACAGTATGTCAACATCTACGAAAATTAATGAGTGAATAAAGAAAAACAGAGGGGCTGATTCTAGTTTAAATTATAATTTCTAATACACATAATTTAGACTTTATTTACCATGTGACGCAATTCTATTTCCAACAGAAAAAAACAACAACTAATAAAAGAACTCCTTCAGGGAAGGCTAATTCAATGAATGAATGAATGAGTGAATGAATGAATGAGTGAGTGAGTGAATGAATGAATGAACGAATGAATGAATGAATAAGTGAATGAATGAAGAATAATAGAATGAATGACAATGAATGACTGAATGAATGAAGGAATGATTGAGTGATTGAGTGAGTGAGTGAGTGAGTGAGTGAGTGAGTGAGTGAGTGAGTGAGTGAGTGACTGACTGAATTAGTGAATGAATGAACAAATGAATGAATGAATAAGACTTAGTGACTGAATGAAGAATAATAGAATAAATGACTGAATGAGTGAATGAATGAGTGCATGAATGAATGAGTGAATGAATGAATGAATGAATGAATGAATGAGACACGATAAAAAGATTTTGATGACTACGAATTGCTAAAATCACATCCATGGAAGTGAGTGTAGGAACAATCAAATAGTCAAACAATGTATGCATGAATGAATCAAAGAAAACATTACATCCACAGCCGACCAAATACAGGCAGTTAGTTTTGGAGACATAATTGGAACATTGCTCAATTCTACTGCAAACGTTTGTCTCTTTGTTATCCTGGTCTAATTAAAGCCCCGATAAGAAAGAAAAAAAAAATGATAGTTATCGTAGCAGTAATAATCACATTGGAAATAAGAATATTTGTCTTCACAAGAATAAGCACAATTCCGAAAATGACTTCCAGGCAACTCTGTTCGCTTTCATTCAAGACAATTCGTGAGCTCAGTTTTCTGTTGCTCTATCTCCATTTTTCACATTTTGAGAAAACTGATGTTTTATGTTTAACAACTGTTTTTGCATAGAGGAGATTGGATAAAATGATTTTCAAAATCTACCTGTTTGGGCAAGTGATCGGTGAAATAATTACATTATATGGCAGATTTACTTTTCCTCTTTCATATGACATAAATAATATACATCTCCAAAATAGCCCAAAAATGGAGACAGTGCAAAAAAGAAGTGAGCTCGCGAAGTCTTAAACACACATGACAATGGTCGTAAAAATCAAGAAGCTAAAGAGATAGAAAAGCTGCTGACATTTCTGATAAAACCAATAGCAATTGAGGAGAACTAAAAGATAAATTATTTCATGGCAGTTTGCTTGATGTCCAACCTGAAAAATTATCAAAATAAACTCAAACTTTCATTTTGTCAGTGACATGAACTTTTGCTATAATGTTAACTTTTGTTTGTTTATTTGTTTGTTTGTTTAATATCTTCCTCGATTGATAAAGGGAATGAGATATTAAAATACGTGACGCTTCTCATATGAAAAAGTGTTATTGGGAACCTTTATTGATAACAAATTACAATCACATGTAGCATAGACCTTGTAATACGGGTTTGGATTTGAATTCTCAGCAGTACAACATTATCATCTTGCTTGAAGTGACGGGGATACCAAATGAAGTCAAAATGCAGGAATCTCTAGTGAATGCGGCAACGATGTTAAAGAACCACTGGGTGTCCTCTGTTCATTGAAGAGTAACTAGAGATGTCATTGTCCTGCAACAATTTCCAAAGTTCTAAAAGTTCTATACCAACTATGTTGATTTCTTCTAATTTTATGAAGGCATGTACAAGAGGTAGAGATAAGGACCCCCTTCCCCCCCTCTTTCTAACACACACACACACACACACACACACACACACACACACACACACACACACACACACACACACACACACACACACACAGAGCGCCAGAATGGAGTCCAGATTCGGTCTCCATCGTGAAAATGTGAAGTTATCTGTCGTATTATGATTACACATCTACAAAACAGACACACATACATACAGAGAGACACATGCATGCACAGAGAAAGAGAGAGAGAGAGAGAGAAGAGAGAAGGGGGAGGGGAGAGGGAAAGATTTATTATTTGTATATTATTTCCTGTCTTGTAAGAAGATTTTTTTTATTATTATTATTTTTTTTTTTTAACTGAAGTCCCTGATCTACCAGAAACTTAGTTTACTATGGGTTGAAACATGGGGGAAAAACAACACTCAAAAAGCAAAAGAAAACAACTCACAATTAAGAAGGAAGCATCCTGTATTTCATTTCATATATATTTTTCACTGTGCTGAGAGCATAATATGTCATTTTTACGCCGCTGTTGGATATAAGTTTGATATGTATCTGTGAAGTGAAAAGTGGCAACGATAACTTTGAACTGGGGCAACTGCTGCATGCTCCAAAATCAGCTTATTAAAATAACACTTATTAAATTGCATCCACTTAATGATGTAAACCAAAGTTATTGTTCATGATAAAGTTCTTGTCTCTCTGAAGTTGTGAGGTTTCTTGCTAGGTACTTGCGCATAATTACAGTATGCTACTCTCCAAGCGTATTGATTATTTAAATACACCGCTTCATTTTAATATGAATGCTCACGAAGATAACAAGTGCATGTCATCATTGCATACTGACTCACTGGGCGTTGCTGTGCTCACACTTTTCACGGCCACAAACTGTTCTTTGTTTCATTTCTCGCATCGGCACTATAAAACTTTTGAGCTTCCACTTTGCGGTAGATCTGATCTTTAAAAAAAAAAAAAAAATATTACACAAAGATGAATGGGTATTATCGTGGCTGTCATCTAAAGCTCCATTCTCATTATTATCTCAGAGGAATTGTCAGCAAACACTTCACTTTCTTGCCGTGCAAACAGATTCTTCCTCCCAAAATGACTGACAGATCTGTCCCTGATCCTATCTGCCCGCCATACCGCAGCTGTTAGGCCCTTTGTTGACGGACGCGGTTGTTTGTTTGTTGGCTTGAGAAAGTTGGCGCAGATAATGTAACATACCTGGTAACCACAAGTCTCTAAAGCAGGTAGTCTCGGGGGTGGACGCAGATGGTTTTGATATGAGGACTATGCTTTTATTGCGCAGTTCATTCATTCTTATTTGAAAACTGATAGTCTGACCTTTTCTGGGGAAATGTTTGTTTCTGTTTAAGTTTTTTTTTTTTTTTTGCCAGT
>JBCAUA010247894.1:0-20327 GCA_038406235.1 Peronia verruculata | reverse complement strand
GTGTGTGTGTGTGTGTGTGTGTGTGTGTGTGTGTGTGTGTGTGTGTGTGTGTGTGTGTGTGTGTGTGTGTGACGGCACATCAGCACGATCCCGAAACACGGTAAGATACGTTTACATGTCAAGAAGAAGAGAGGAAAGAGAATAAATGTCATCCCTGGAACGTTGTCGATGGTACTCTATGGGAGACATCCCACCGATGGCGGGCTTTCCCTGCCTGCAGGTGGGAGTGAAAAATCTACTTATATACCCCGAGCCTCCGCGGGGGAGTTCAGGACAGGAAGAGAGATACAGAGACAAGGTGAGAAAAGAAGAAAGAAAGGAGGAAGGAAAGAAAGAACGAGTATGTGATTAAAAATGAGAAAGAAAACACACACACACACACGCATAAGAGAGGGAGGAAAGTAGGAGGGGAGGAGGTGGGTGGTGGGATATCTTCTCTTCTCTGATCGTGCACAGTTGTCTTAGTGGTGGCTGTGTTCCTACTTCAATACTTCTCTCGTAGGACTGTGACTTATATTAGGATCTTACCTTATCTTAGCTTGTCTATCTTATACTGTCTAATCTTGCCTTGTCTTGTCTCATCCTATCCTGTCATATCTCATCCCATCCTGTCTTATCTCGTTCTATCCTGTCATATCTCATCCTATCCTGTCTTATCTCATCCTATCCTGTCTTATCTCATCCCATTCTGTCTTATCTCATCCTCTCTTATCTCATCCTATCCTGTCTTATCTCATCCTATCCTGTCATATCTCATCCTATCATGTCTAATCTCATCCTATCCTGTCTTATCTCATCCCATCCTGTCTTATCTCATCCTCTCTTATCTCATCCCATCCTGTCTTATCTCATCCTCTCTTATGTCATCCCATCCTGTCTTATCTCATCCTCTCTTATCTCATCCTATCCTGTCTAATCTCATCCTATCCTGTCTTATCTCATCCTCTCTTATCTCATCCCATCCTGTCTTGTCTAATCTCATCCTATCCTGTCATATCTTATCTCATCCTGTCTTATCTTATCTTATCTTGTCTTGCCTTATCTTATTATCTTAATTCATCCTGTCTTGTCGTGTCTTATCTTACCTTATCCCGTCTTATCTTATCTTACCTCATCTCAGTCTGTCTAATCTTATCTATTCTTATCGCACCGTGTATCTCCTCTTGGGCGGCTGCTGCCTGTAGTACCTGTCATGTTCTTACAATAAATATAATAAGTACATTTTGTATTATACATGTACCTATGTTCTTGGGCGGACGAAGGGACTTGTGAGAAGCCGTGAAAGAAACAGGGACTGAGGGCTATACCACTACCATACTTACATACTCTCACCCCTATCCCCCCACCCCTCCCACCACAACCCCCCCCCCAAACTACATCCTCCCACTGATAATAATATTATTCCTCAAGAAAATATTGTAAACAATAGAATAGGTTTGGTAGATTCAGCTCCCCCTCCCCTTTCACTCTCTAAAGACCCCCGTTCCTATTGATCCACCTCTCTTAATACCTATTCAAACTCCCCCCCCCCCCTCATACACCTTTCTTCCATAGACAATATTACCATTATTCTTTAAGAAAGCCATGAAGTTCACAGATAGGCTTGGTGGATGCAGGTTTCAGATAGAGACGAGATACATTAAAAGACTGACTGAATCCTTGAATACTGTTATCATCAAGGAAGGCTACTGCTAACTAGGCAGGTAATTTGTTAAAGAAGTAAGGGCCTACTTTAGAGATTCAAATAATGGAAATGTATGGCTTGTGTCAAAAAACGCAGAAAATCCATCTAATATCGCTTACGTACATCCGTGTCGTCCAGACTGAAAAGGACGCAGTGGGCGAGCTGATGTAAGATGATACAACTTTAAAAGTCTGTGTGTCTGTGACCTGCATTTTGGCCCGTTTTATGTTACCTTCCTGACATCTTCTTGTTTGTTGGTGCATTAAAGTCATCTCCATTAATGCTGACCTTTTTCCTTCATGTTACCTCCTTAAATCCTCTAAATTCCTTATAAAATGAAAGGCTTCATCAGCATCATCAACACGTTTTTAGTTTTGTTTTTTAACCCTGTATCAGGCAGGGTCTAGGCCACGAACAACAGACTTCCACTTTCTCCAGTCCTGGGCACTTCTCACTGCATCTTTCAACTGTAGCCTTCCTCTCTTCAAATCATCCTCCATGGGTCTTCTCCAGGTTTGTTCGTGGCCTACCCATATTTTTCTGTTCCTGTGGGTTCCATTGAAGTCCCTGCCTTGTAGTGCTGCTGCATGGCCTCCTAAGGGTGTGTCCTATCCACCTCCATCCTCGTTGATCTATCTCTATGTTTATTGGTTTCTGTTTCTCTTTCCCAGAGAACTACATTTTGAATGGTATCTGGCCATCTGATACGGGGGATCTTCCTCAAGCAGCCATTTATAAAACTTAATAATTTGTAGGTCCAAGTCTGAGTTAAGCTCCAAGTTTTACTCCCATACAATAGGACTGACTTAACATTAGAGTTGAATAACTTAACTTTTGTTCTTGTAGAGATGGCACGATCCTTCCAGATGTTACTGAGGTTGGTAAATGCTGTCCTTGCCTTTCCTATCCTTGCCTGAGTGTCTATGGCTGTTCCTCCTTTGTTATCGACTACTCTGCCTAGGTAAGTGAAGTTGTCAACTACCTCTATGGATCTGTTCTCTACTAGGATAGGTTCATTAGCTAATATATTCACCTTCAATATTTTTTACTTTCCGGGATGTATTCGTAGCCCAGTAGATTTTGAGAGAGTTGATAGCTCTGTGGTTTTACTCTGCATCTGTTGATGTGTAGATCAAGAGTGTCAAATCGTCAGCAGAATGTGACTCTCAATAACCCCTTCCATCAATAAATCATACTCCTGCGGTTATGGGGAAAATGTGCTCATAATATATGACTCTCAGAATGATTCCCTCTCAATTACCACCTAACGCTTTTGACAGTGTGACTCTCAATAACCTCTTCCTTACTGTTAGGTTCCGCTTTCACAAAGATAATCGTGTTAGGCTGAAAACATACTGTCCGACAATCCGACAGAAATCGGCGACAAAGTCACGGATTGAAGTGGTGCAAGAAGGAAAATGTAGACAAAACGAATGTTATAGGTTGATATTCGACTAAGCAAAAACCTGGAAATCCCAGTCGGAATGTTTGTACCACCCTACTAAAAATAAAACACTCACTGATGTTTGTTACCAAAGTGTTTGTACCCCTTAGCCTACTAAAATTAAACGGGGATTTCCAGCCGTTGGCTTGGTCTGAACAAATCTATTATAGTCACCTCTGACTGTCGCCGACTGGTAGAGGTCAGTCGGACTGAAGTACGACATCCTCCATTTTCTTCGATTTGTCGGTGGAACTTTACTCACGGGTCTAAAAATGTCCCAGGCAAGCCGTACTATTGCAAAAATTATAACCCTTTTTTCTTCATCAAATGTTATTTTTGATGACAGATTTGAAATCAGCGACCAAACATTTCGAATGGGTGCGAAGATTTTTCTATTCATTGCCTATAAAGCGCTTTTATTCATATATATATTTTCAAATTCAACTGTGCCCTACAGAAAAGAAGGCCACGGTCTAACCGATTCACTTTGTTTGCATTTCCCTCTGATAATCGCCTCCCTTTGGGTGGATGCAAATCGGACGGACCAGTATGTTTTCGGCCTTAGACATGAGACAGTTTTCTTGTTCTCAATTTGTGACAGAGCACAAATCATTTAGAGTATTTTGTTTTGCCGTGGTAGTGTGGTACGCCATACTTAAATTTTTGAGCGTTCACAAATCTTTTTAAAACTGATTTAAGACTCTGAACTGACGACAGTTTTATCCCTAGTAGGGGACTAGACTAAGAAAGCAAATGTACAGCTGAATCCAGCACAGTCGCTCGACGATTCAATTTATAACAAGAAACTAGAAGAGAACCCACGGTCTCTGTGGAAGTTTTTTTTTTTTTTTTAACATGGCCCTTCGACTTCAAGCGCGCGCCCCTGTATGTTGGTATTTGGTATTTGGGTTGATTAAAACTAAATGTTACTCAAAGAAAACCTGTTTTGAAAGCGTCATTTTATCGAACATACAATTCGGATCAAACACTCTCGCGAGCTCACCATTCAATTATTATTGCCTTTTTTAGAATATCAAATATAATAAGCTTTTTTCGGGTTTATGTACACAGAAACACAGATTCATATGCAACAGTGTTGTGTGCTAAATTTCAGATGGATCCATCAGCAGTTTTCGAGTCCATAAGCCTATTCTCGTATTCTTGCAATTTTATAATATAGATAGGTCAAACCTAGGCGTCCCTATAAACAGGCCAGGTAACCGGATTCCTTTGAAGGCTGACAACAAATCGTAGCTCTAGAATTAAACTGTTTTAACTGCAACAACTTTATAACATAGTTGGGACACTTTCATTCTGAGACGACCAAACTTCGGTGAGCGAAACTCAGATCGTGTGACTCTTGTTGAACTCTGCGTGCATTGTGCTCACAGATTTGGCGGCCTTTTCTTAATTTGGCTATTGTTATAAATGTCTGATATATGTCTCATATTTGAATCCGATGAATGTTTTCATGTCATTGATCTGTTTAAATTAATTTGTGTTTCATTTTTGCCAAGTTCTGATTTGTATGATAAAATTTAGTTGAGGTCAACAATTTGGCATTTTCTTACTGATTTTTTAAACAGTCAGCCTTCAATGCCTACCGCGGGTGTCCGGCCTGGTATAGGGACGCCTAGCTTGTGTCTCTTTAGCGTGAAATATTTCTGGCTACAGTCAAGACAATCTGATTGCTGTTCTGCCTTCTGATAGTTATAACTCAACTTGGTACAACATCGACATACTGATTGCCAGACTAAATGTTAAAAGCAATTGCTGCGGTTTTTGATTTGTTTTCGTCAACATTCGCTCGATAGCTTCGCCATCAAACTTTTATAGTCTACAAATGTTATGGTTGTGGTTTTTATAAGCTTTTCAACCTCCTGTAATGGTGGTTATCTCAGCTGTCCACAAACGTGGTTAAAAAAAATAACATAACACTATTGTGCTATGTGATGTCTTTTTTACTCCTACAAATGTTAGCATAATCCCTGCATGATTAAACTGAAGCTTAGTGAGTAATATGACAATGCGGATTTGGCATGACTGACCTTCAGGCTATTTTATCATTCTCATAGAAATGAACATTTGTTTATCCCCAATTGCCATTCACGTTTGCTCCAGCGTCGATCCCTGTGCTTGTTAACCACGTAAAATACGTAGAGGGACAAAGTGCTCGTTTTTTTTTTTTTTAATCAATGCAAGCCGAGTGCATTATCTCTCTTGCGAAACAGTGTTTGTTTTTGGCTGATACCTTTCTTATTTTCTCATAATTTCTTATTAATGTCCCTTTCCCCTATCAAATATTGTGGAGATAAAAAATATGGCAAGATATTGGCAGGTATATTGTTCAATACAGCTTAAGTCTACATGTATTCCCAAAATGTGTAATAAACATTAGCACGTCTTTCGCTAAAATGATCATATTTTATCCCCCCTCCTTTCATTAAATGTAATGGGAGATGTTTCGTAGATTATCTGCCCTTTTCAAAAGAGGGGCTTGTGTAAGGGGAGATCATTTTGACCAGATTTTTACTTCCCTTTGCCATACGAAAGATGTGCTGAGCAAGCAGTGTAAAGAAGAAAAAATCCGCTTACTGCTTGCCATTCAAAAGACTGATTGTCAAAAAAAAAAAAAAAATGATAATAATAATAACAATTATAACAATGAGAAGAGAACATTCTCTTTACATCATGATTTGGGGGGGGGGGGGGGGACGGGGGATTATATAAATGTTGGCCAAATACCGCCAGTGCCCTACCACTTAAAGTGTAGTGCAAGCGTGCGCACCCTGATGTTGTTATTTTGGGTAATTAACTGAATCTTGGTCAAAGAAAACGTGATTGCTGTTTTGAGCGCGCCATTCTATCGAACGTACAATTCGGATCAAACACTCTGGAGAGTTTACGATTCAATTATTATCGCTTTTTTTTTTTTTTTTTAATAATGTCAAAGAAAGAACGCTTTCATATGGTTGCATTCAGCAGTTTCCGTGTCCATAAGCCTTTTAAGTGGTTTTGTGTTTAAAGGGAAATAACTCGGCATAGAGTGCGCTGTATCTTTTACAAAGTATTATTTCCCTTCTAGATGGTCTTTCCGAAGCTCAAAAGTTTTTGAATTCCGCCACATTGCAAGACAGATAGAGTTCATCAATAGTTTTAGTTTCAACGGAGATGTAATTCCATTTTTATTGATTGTATTTGTAATTAGGCCCTAACACCTTGAAGACTAGTGGTATAAATGTACCACTCATAAGTATCTCTATTTTCCACTGTTTTCAACCACCTTCGGACGCAGGCCTCTCCAATACTTTCCTGTATTTGAGACACGACACGATGAAATTATAGTCATTATTCAATGAACACATAACACAATAGTGTTATGTTATTTTTTTACCACGGTTGTGGACAGCTGAGATAACCACCACTACAGGAGGTTGAAAAGCTTATAAAAACCATAACACGATGAAATCAAGCGCTCGTCAAACTGAGCCGACCGGAGAAAGCACCTGTTTTGCAACAGTGAATGAATTTTTAGCGATTTTTTCTTAACCGGACCCTTCTATATCAATCTAAAAATGCATTATTTTCAGAGTTCAACTGGCTGAAAAAGAGCGAGTAAAGGCCCAAAAATTGTAATTTAGTGGCATGGCCTAACAAAGATAAAGTACAAAAGTAACCTGCCATTTTCTCATTAAATTCAGCTGCAGCAACCGGCCACCCCCATCGTCTTTAATTGTCAATATCTCAACTTCTACTTAAGGTAGCCCAATACTTTTTTCACACATTAAAAGGGAAATGAATAATCTTCACAGTGATACCAATATTTCATCGTGTGGCGTCTCATTTTTTTTCCCGTGACCTCGTTACATGCCATGCTTATTCTCTCTTCAAGCTGTGACAGGTTACTGGGCTTAGTGCTACATTCCTCTGCTTTTGATATAGCTTAACAAAAAAAAAAAAAAAGATCACATTAAGTGTGAGATTATTGAATTTCGGAACTCATTTGGGAGAACCTTTTCGACCAATCTATCGGTCAGACTACTAGACATTCAGATCTGTCTCAAGCCTGGCAAAGTGGAACATAGTGGGTTTTTTTTTATTATTTTTATAAAGAAACAAACAAGGTGCATGCCACTATTTTCCGTAAGTTGTCACAGTTTGGAGAAAAGAATCTGCACGGGCTGTAGCGAAGTCCTGAAAGATCAATGCTGCCAGTAAAACGTTGGAAAGGCTTCGTTCAAAGGTGGATTTGAACCCTTGAAAATAGAGACTTTCATCAGAACCATACAGATAATCCTAAAGACATTGCAACCGACTGCATGGATAACAAATGAACTCGCAATTACATTTTAGTTGAGTTAAAAATATGAATAAATTCCGTTTGTTTTGTGATTTTTAGGAATTTATTAAAAGTGTGGGCTGACGTTTAGAACACCTTGTAGTGAGATGTGTGGTTTTAAGATATTATATGGCCCCAGATTTGCTCTAACTGGGCATCTCACTCCATCTTCTCAACAATTTTACATCAAGAAAATCTAATATGAGACGTGACACGATGAAATCAGGCACTCGTCAAACTGAGGCGATGGGAGAAATCACGTATTTTTCAACAGTGAATGAAATTTTACCGCATTTTTTTCTTCACAGAACCCTTCTATATCGATCTAACAAAGCGTTTCAGAGTTAAATTTGCTAATTTAGATTGCGTAAAAGCCCTGAAGTTGTAATTTAGTGGCATGGCCTAAAAATGATAAATAAGGATTAACAAAAGTGATCGGTCATTTCCTTGCTAAATTCAGCTGCAACTACAGGCCACCTCCATCGTCTTTAATTCTTCATATCCTTGATTCCTACTTAAGGCAGAGTAAAAATCTGTTCACATACAGAAATTGAAATGAATAATTTTCAAAGTCCATACGCTCCATATGCTCAAAATTTGACGAGAGTCTGATTTCATAGTGTCTCATCTCATATCGTAACTTATCATAATGTTGTGACGATTGTTTCTGTAACAGTAATTATTGCTTCCGCGTTATGTCCCTCCTGAAAAAAAATCATTGCCCTTCAAGATGGCCCTATAAATTGCAAAATTAGTCAAATGAAATCAGTAACGTATTAGTTTTAAGATACTCTACGTTTGTATGTAAGTGATCTATCTCAGGTTAATGTACTGTCTGCAGATTGACCACTGTAAGAGTGCAGGATCTCTATACGTGTTCATGCCATAAATTCTAATGGGTCTCTGATTAGATTCTATGACATTATTATAAGTTAGACTTTTGTCATAATGGTATATTTTACTGTTCGGGACTGAATGTTCAGTTGTTAGGTAATGTTGAGACACTGTTGTCCTTGTTGGTGCAATACAGTAATATGTACCTTCTAAACTGTAGAATGTGGAATTTCAATTCAAGTCTCCCCCCCCCCCTCTTCCAATGCTCTCATCTAGGGGAAAGCGGATTTTAACGATAAAACAGTAAAGGCCTCGAGCCCATTTCTTTATCTTTTAACAGTCCTTTTAAGTTGCTCCTAAGAACATCTGTGATGCTGACATGGAGACAATGACAACCTCTGCTGCAGCCCGGCTACTCACAAGAAATGACCGAGATGTTCTACAGATAGACTGAGAGGTCTACAAAAACTTAACCTTAACCTTAGACTTTCTGGACAATAGGGTACTATCTTATATAATTGTATTTCATCTCATTTATCCTACCTGATTTATTTTCTTTCATCTGCCTGTATGCTATCTTTTCAGTCGTTTGTAAATGAAAGAGCATCGCTATTTTCAATACTATGAGTGAGTTTGGAACAAGAAAGCAGTGTCAGATCCGTTACTGTAAATGCAAGGTGTTAGGAGTAAACAGGCTTTACCTTGGCTCGCTTCAGCAACTCCTCTTGGGCTGCCCTCTTGTTCTCGTCTTTGCCCTTCCAAGCAGCCAGTACGCTGGCTTGCAGTGCTCGACCATAGGAGAACGTCAATGCCCATGGACGGCGTAGGGGTACCTGGGTGAATGGATGGATGGATGGATGGATGGGTGGATGTGGATGGATGGATGGATTGGATGAATGGATTCATGGATAGATGTGACTATAATGAATGGATAAAAAATAATGAATAGATGGATGGATGGATTGATGGATGGATAGATGGGTGGATGGATGAATGAATGAATGAATGAATAGATGAGCGCATGCATGGATTGATTGATGGATGGAAGGACGAATTTGTGAATAAATGAATGGACGACGGGAAATGAACGAATGGCTATCCGCTATATCTGGCTTGCGGAATATATAGAATGAATGAGTGACTATGTAGACCAGTTAATATAATTATGGTCATGTAAAGAATACTGAGCTTAAAAGCAATCATGGTATGAATGAAATCAAAATATTATATCAAATTTATCATCCTACTTTGTTAATCTCATTCAGGTTGATCGTAGCGCTCTCTTCGCCTTGACCACCAGACAGAAAGACTACACCGGTCACAGCAGCCGGTACTGTTCTGTATAAGGCCTGCACTGTGGCGATTGCGTTCTGTTCATTTCTGGACATACAGTAAATGGATAAGAAAGGATTTAGATAGATGGATAAATGGATGGATGGATGGATGGATGGAAGGATGATGGATGAATGGATGGATGGATGGATGGACGGACGGATGGATGGATGGATGGATGGACTGACGGATGGATGGATGGATGGATGGATGGATGGATGGATGGATCGATGGATGGATGGATGGACGGACGGATGGATGGATGGATGGATGAGTGGATGGATGGATGGATGGATGGATGAATAAATGGATGGACTGATATTTGGAAAGACAGACAGATGGACAGAAAAAGAGAAAAAGTCACTTTCAATCACGTATTTTCACAGACTGCCTTCAGTTATTGAAATATAATAAGGCGTCTCTGGGTTCATATACATATAGATCTATATTTATGGAATCAAAGAGCAGCTATTCAAAAAAAAAAATCTACAGTAGGCTAATTTATTTAATTAGACTAGTATAAAATGATCGATGGTGTAATTCAACAACACAGTAAGTGAATATGCCTGTCATAGACTGACGAATGGCGATATTCCTATACCTCTGGCCACACAAAGTGGTAGAAAAACGCCTCAGGTGGAGCGAGACAGGTGACGGTCTTTAGATGTTTCGGCCTTTAACTTTCTGACATCATCTCGAACCCCGGCCACATCGGGTTCATGATCCTGATGTCCGTTACCTACTTTAATTTTCCCCTCAGGGATTCGTGGTGGGGTTTGAAACAGTGCCGTTTGGTTTTCAGCCCATTACTCTAACCCCTGTGCTACACGTGCCACTGTTTTCTTTTCTTTTTTTTTTTTTTATAGCATTACTAATTCTATTTAAATCTACCGTCTGGCATCATGTGGTGTAGCGGTCACATGATTCTTTTTGCACCAGATCCAACAGGAAGAGTTCTCTGCTACTGTTGCTAATTCACACAGGGCACTTCTAATATTCCGGATACTTAAGTTGAGCTTCTTCAGTAGAGAATATACATTAATTAACGATATGCTGTTCTGGAAGATGTGTTTATTATATTGCCCTCATGTGTATTACTCTTTGAGAAGTTAACTGCTCATTCTTCAACGCTTTAAAGGCATTCGCATACCTTTGGTTCCATCACACTTCATATCAGTTTCTGTATTGTGTAAGTAAAACGTCAAGAGAAAGGCGAGTGTATGTGATGTGTTTTCTTACGGACAAATAACATTGGTATCTTAAAACAAATAAAACGAAATAAAGTGATAACAACAATAATAATAATACAATAATCATAATAAAAACAAAACAAAATACAATGAAATGAAGTGAAATAAACTAGTATAAACTAATATTATTATTTTTTTTCAATGAAATTAGGTAAAACAAGATATTTGAAATAAAATAAAATGAATAAAAGAACAGGTAAGTTATTTAGAGCGCTTCCCCCCCCCCCAACCCCCTTTTGAGGGCACCCAGGGTTTATAAGTAGGTTTTCTGCTCCCACCTGCAGGCGGTGTAAGCCCGCCATCGGTAGGATGTCTCCCATGGAGTGCTATCTTCAACATTCCAGGGGAGAGCTCTTCTCTCTTTCTCTCTCCCTCTCTCTCTCCTTGTTGCTGCCCTCTGTCCCATTTTCTTTCCTCTCTTCTTCTTGGCGTGTAAACGTATCTTACTCTTACTCACACAGTACAGCCTTAATCGCGCTGATCTGTCACAACACATACAGCACTTACGTGTATTTGCCTGGATTGCTTTGGCCGGCCGTGACCATATTAGGTTTGAGTAAGCTTCCTTCTAAGAAGACATGATGGTCGGCCAGCGCCTTGTACTGGAACGCGAGCACTTCTTCTGTGACCTGTAGAGGCACACATTCAAGTGTGTTCGTCACTCATGTCACTGGCAATATTAGCCTGCGGTTCGGCTGGTGCGAAATTTGTGGTCGTGAGATTTATGTGTGATTTTGAACTGTTTAAATCTGAACAGTTGTTGAAATTATTATTTTTATTTATTAACACACCGATATGTTAGTATGAAGATCTAAGCCTAGAGGAAAGCATCTGCAAGCGTAGTGTTTCTCAGGTCAATTAACAATTACGTCTCTCATATCATGAAATTAAAATGACTGAGTTTGAGTACCAAAAATAATTGTTACCGTGTGGGTTCCAGACCAGTATGACCAGCATACACGTAATTTCGCACACTTGTTTAAGTTTCTGTCAGTAATGACAGTAAAACTGAAAAGGGTTTAATTTGACAATCACTTTGCTGGAAATAAAGGAAAAGAAACTGGTGTCACAATCCTTCCGTTCCAGATCATTCATTTCGTCTCTGGACAATAATGAATAAGTATGAACCACAATATTTTCTTAGAAACCTTGGTGAAAAATTTGTTAATGATTGTACAAGACCAGAAGGTCATGCTTACCCTCCGTGCCATTTCCAGATCGTGATCTCCATCAGGCAACACCTCTGGCTCTACGATGGGCACTAGGCCAGATTGCTGGCAGATCGTGGCGTAGCGAGCCAGCACGTTGGCGTTTTCTACCATAGCCTGCAATGATAATAGCAGGAACGGAGATGATGACTGCATCTGTGTCCTTTGGTGTTTCCGTTTAATAAAAGTGCAAATAGTAAATTTTCGACAACAAGAAGTGCAGATAATCTGGTTAGACTAGAATTTTTTTTATGGGCTGATTTAAACATTATAAACGCTTTGGTATTTGAGAATATTAAAAGTGCAACAAGGGAACTAGACTAGATCTAGGCTTTTTTGTATGTGTACGTGTGTGTGTGTACTTTAAAAAAAAAAAAAAAAACACAATTCCTAAATATTTACATTAAACAACCATTAAACTTATCTCTGTGTCACAAAAAAAAAGTAGAATTATTCTGGCACATTTTCCCAATAGAGGTTATCATATTACTGTCCCTTTCATTTTAATATTTGACACTATTCAAATCGAAGAAGTTTTGAGTTTGATGATAATTTGCAAAGATCACAGATAAAAATGGAAACTGACACAGACATTAGAGCAATGACAGCAAAAAAAGATGGATCAATCAGTTATAGAAAATATGTATTAACGAATAACATTTTCAGAATACTTTCCAAACATGTCTCAGTAGATTTCTTTATGTTCATGATGTACATGATTATTCTCAACATTCAGGATACGTTGTCCTGCGGTATGATTTTGAGATTTTACACGGCATACTTGGTGATTTGACTTATATGTAACAGACCGAGCGGGACAAGAGTGGCAGAGTATATCTGACGACGTTCATTTTGCCTACTAATTGTGGAGACTTGTACCTGATGATTAACTGAGATAAACACCATGCTAGGAGGTTGAAAAGCTTATCAACACCGTAACCCGATGATCTTCAACATACTTTCTAAATTTAAAACAAACATTTGGTGGTCAGCCCTATACTTACAAATATAAATATGCAATTATATAATGATAACAATAATTAGTGATAATAATGACAACGATATAGCATTATTATGATGATATTCACTGAACTTACCAAGTATGATGGGGTATATTTAGTAATCTTCAGGACACATCTCCATTTGGCGAAGTGGATCCCCATGGACTTATATTCATCGCATCTTTCCTTCAGTCCGTCCAGCCCTGTGGTGGTGCATTCATTGTGAGTACCCGCCAGAGGAACCACGCCTTTATCTACCTTGAAATTAGCAAAGGACATTGAGTTATACGTATATTAAGAAGAGATACTCTGGTGTCCAAATTTGGACAATGAAGCTGCTAGTGAAATCTTGGTAATATAGGCATCTCATTGAGCGAACATGAAAAGAAATCGAGTAGCATCTTGATGTGCTTCGTGCAACTGATGGTGCCCATATAGAGGTGTATTAAATTTAATGAGGTTAAAAAAACTTACAACCGCTGATTACATCAGCAGAAATCTAGTTAACAAACCCTGTCAACAGCCTTTGTTATAATTTTTTAGAATTGTAAAGAAACTTTGTGAACACCCTGTATATTTGTTTGAATATGTGTGAAAAAATTGGATATTCATACATTATAAAGAAAAACTACCAACAAAAGGGGGGAACAAGCATAAATATGCTGTTTTCAGTATGTCCTGTCACATGTTTATTAAAACAAATTTATGTTGATGGTTTTAAAACTTCATATAAAGACACATGGGCACAACCGCGGATTTGTGGTCCCGAGGAATCGATACCCCTTTGCGCAACCCGAAGTACGAATCGATACTGCGGCCTATTCAGTATACCAAATAAATTACAGGGTCCCAGCAGGTTAAGCCAGCGAGGTTGTTCTGGACTATTATTTGTAATTTATTTAGTATACTGAATAGGTCGCAGTATCGATTCGTACTTCGAGGCTGCGCATCGGGGTATCGATTCCTCGGGACCAGAAATCCGCGGTTGTGCCCACGTTTTCAAAATCGGCATGATATAGAAAGAAACAGTCGTCTATTGAATGTTGTTCTAATGTTAAAAACTTCTTATCTGCTCAGTATGATCGCAGTTGTAATCGTTTCGCTTATGCGCAAGACAACTAGATAGCATCTTTCTCTTTAGGCAGTTCACAGTTCCACACCTGTCTGTTCTCACCTTTATGCCAGGGATGATGCCTTTCCTCTCCAGCACTTTGATGAAAGGCGTGCCACTGGAATCTTTCTGCCTCGCCGTCTCGTCGAAGAGGATGACACCAGAGATATGCTGATTCAGAGCATCGTCAGTGGAAAACGAGACCTCCCGGTACCGACGCCGATTCTCCTCTGCAAACGACAGTTACAATGGTCATAAAAAAAGGTTTGTTTGTGTTGGGGTTTAATGGCCCATCAGCACAGCCTGAGCTATACTCTGCCAAACACGGTAAGATACGTTTACACTTGAAAAGGCTGACCAAGCATAATAGAAGAAGCGAGGAAAGAGAACGGGACAGAAGACAGAAGCAAGGAGAGAGAGAGAAAGAGAAAAAGTGTCGGCCTTGGAGCGTTAAGAATGGCATCCCATTGGAGACGTCCTACCGACGGAGGGCGCCTGCAGATGGGAGCAAAGAGCCTACTTATATACTCCCCTCCCCCTCGCTAAAAGTAAAAAAAAAAAGGAAGAGGAGAAAAAAAAAAAAAAAAAAAGGGAACAGCAAGAGGTAGTTGTCTATTTTGGATTTGCGTCCCTTTGCCGTGTTTCTCGCAAAGCTTGGATAAAAAAAAAAAGTCTAGAAATCGATAAATGGTGGTCTAAATATGGCACTATTAATCCAAAGTTTCATGTTCATCATAGATTCAAGGCTAAATGGAGAAGAGCTCCCCACAGCACTCCACGGCTTCAGAACAATTAATACTTGATTAAGATTAGATGGTGCCATTGTTATGAAATGGTTTGCAAGGACAAGGTGAAATCAATAAAAGGGGTGGCTTCTTTGTGTCGCCATTCTCTCAATCACTGCAGCGTTACTGCTGTTAGTATGATCAAGTTGTTGTTATCGTTATTATATCCCAAGCTTTTCAATCCTAAGAAGTAGCATTAAGTGGTCTGTAAGTCTGTGCTATTTCGGTGAATTTTTCTGGGTAGAAATTTTGAAATGTGGAAATTTAGCTCTAATAGCGGTGTCTGTCCCTACTCCTCGTCCGAATGTTAACTCTTTAAAATGCTTAAGATACGTACGGAGCGTTCGAAAAATATCGCCCCTTTTCCGTGTGGCTTCCCTACTATAGAGGTCAGGCCTGGGGACCGTTGAACCAACGAAAAAAAGCAGGTTCTATAAATAATCTTCTGATTTTTTTTTTCCCTCCTCATTCCCCAAATTTGAAGCTGCGATGTACCCTTTTCGCTGATGAGCAGACACCCACTTCCTCGGCTATGATCAAACTTGTTCTTCAGTTATAATGTTTCAGTGTTATCAGAAGTCGCCGCCACGAATTTCTTCATCAATGCAGCAGTATTTCTGGACATTTTACACTCTCATGACATGTTTTACTCATGGTTTACTCAATCGGTAGCCATATTGCTTAACTCACATTTCATCCCCTTTCTTTTCTTTGCATAACCATCAGTACACAGAAGCTGCAGTCTAACAAGCCAGTCTTCTACTCATTGCACTCTAACTGAACTCCTCTTGAAGCATGTGTTCTTCATCTAAATCAAGAAGAGAAAAACAGAATAAAAACCAAGGCAGAAATAACAAGTAGTCGAACAATATTAATGTCTAAAAAATTGTTTCCAGTAATCAATTTGTTTCCCATCATTACATGCGTAATTTGTTGTTCATTACTGTACCCAGTTCACCCCCGCTCTCCTCTTTCCACCAACTATTTCGCTTCCTTTCCTGTTTTCCTCGGTTTTCCTCCCTCTCATATTGTTTCCACTCTCTTCCACCCTCTCTTTCTTTCCTCTCTCGCTCACTCATTTCAAACCTTTGTTTTTCATCTTTGTTTTCTTTTAGGTTTTGTCGATCCCCCCTCCTCTCTTTCACTTCCTCTTATCTTTGTTCTCCTCAACCCTGCTTTCTTCCTCTCTATCCTTATTTCTCTACGTCTCTTTTATCCCCCTCCCCCTGGTCTGTCTCTTTCTCAGGGCTATTTCTTCTTTTCATCTCTCTCTCTCTCTCTCTCTCTCACACACACACACAGACACATACTATCTATATACGGTTTCCATTTCAATGTTTACTTGTCCTCTCTCTCTTTTTTAACCATAGAGGTCTTAGGGACCGAACTTCTCAAACATTTCATCTTAATATCTTGTCTTGGATTCACTTTCCAAATGACAGACCATATAGTGACAAACATTCTCGATCTCATTCTGGGAATTAGATTAGGATGATACATGTACCACACTTTATGGAATACGAATTGGTGTCGCTCTGCTATCTAGAAATATGAGGACTTTGTTTCCCTCGGACGTGATTAATGATTTTACTTTCTCATTACTTCAGGAGGACAGGATCCTCCCTCACCTGCAACACTAGAGCTGCTCGTTGGAATAAATTATAATCACATCATTCTCTTGAACCTTCATGGGAGTTGTCAGCCCCCCCCCCCCCCCTTTCTCGTACCATGTTTGATTTTGCCAACTTTTCTTCCGCCTCCATCCTGTCAGTCATTGCGATGGGTGGAGGATTTATGCTTTTGTTGAACAACGTGAATGTTACCTTCATACTATGTTTATTACTGAGTTCACTAACCTTTGTAACCCATGCATAGAGTAGAGCAGTGACCTTTTATCATTATTGTTATTTTTGAAGCCTCTGCATTTGTTAAACTCTCATTATTATCTTCAATTGTTGTTTGATAAAAAAAAAAAAAAAGATTTCCGACATACTCGGGGGAGATTAAAAGATACGATAAAATCAGATGAGTAATACAAGACAAGGGATGAAACAAGACAGGATGAGATAAGAAAAAATAAACTATGAACTTTGTCCTGAACTTTCACAGATAAGACATCATTCACAATAAAGCTCATGAAGCGGTTACTCTAGAAGTAAGGAGAGGCAGACAGAGCGAAAGAGAGAGAGAGAGAGAGAGAGAGAGAGTGCTTGAGAAGGACAGAGAAACTGTTTGTAACTGTTATACGATCAATGATGCTCCATCATCATCAGGATCTCTGCTGACATCTATTACAAATGACAATGTGGCTGAGGGATGTAAACCAGTGGACTTCAGTATTTCAGTCATTAATTCCACTGAATACGCCTGTGAATCAGTCTTTGAAATGCTTTGAATGTTTTGTTCAAGAGTCAAGTAGAATGATGCAATAGCTTCAGTGGAGAGGAAATTCTGGCTAGTGAAATTTGTTGCTATTGTTTCCTGTGTATGTATGTATGTGTGTATTATGTCTTTCCGTATGTCTGTATGTATGTCTGTATGTCTGTCTGTCTGTCTGTCTGTCTGTCTGTCTGTCTGTATGTATGTATGTATGTATGTATGTATGTATGTATGTATGTATGTATGTATGTATGTGCATGAGTGTGTACATGCATGTGTGAGTGTGTCGTGTGTACATAGAGTAATGCTGCACAAAGAGAAATTTCTGTCTTTCGCGTCGGGGATGAAAAAGAGCGAAACATCAGGTGTGAAGAGAGAGTTGAGAATATTCTAGGACAAATGACCATGTGAATCCGCACCGTCTGGGTAATGCGAAGGTGTTGAGACAGGGTGTAGATGCCAGCAGTATAGAACCGTTGCTAGGGAAACAGACGCTGACATTGCTAAAAGCTAATATCAAAGGAGTAAATACAAAACAAAACAGGTGGCTCTAACGCTCTAAACGTCAACAAATTTCGCTAGAGACGGGACTAGTCTGATAAAACTTAAATGGTTTTGAAACCTGATTGATAATGTAGGCTAGAGTGTGTCTATAAAACACATGGTAATAATAATAATAATAATAATAATAATAACAACAACAACAACACAGCACCATTACATAAGCGTTATCGACATATGTATAAAGACCAAAAAATTGTTGAAAAAATAGCCTTCTTGACACTTTCACTAGGTTAAGCAAAAAAAAAAATAAAAAAAATCATCAGATATTATTTTATTAATCATCTGATATTCTATTAATTTTTACATAATTTTTAGGAAACTCCTGCATAGCATTTTAATATTACTATTATTATTTATTTTTAGGAGATTGCTGTGTAACAAATGGACCATATTGCAATCTTCTAGCTATAGTTAGGACCATGAACTAGTGTGGTATGGCCATGTCACGCGATCTTCAGGCCTTGCAAAGACGATCTTGCAGGGCACCGTTTCAGGAGGAAGAAGAAGAGGTAGGCAAAAGAAGAGATGGGATGACAACCTAGGAGAGTGGACGGGCCTGGAGCTTAAGGACACATTGAAAAAGGCAGAGAACAAGGAGGAATGGAGGAAGCTGGTTGTTAGATCTTCAGAGTCGCCCTAAAGGACAACTGGTCTTCGGGAGCAATGACGACGACGACGATGATGATGATGATGATATAACGAAGAGCCAAGCGGACTCGAAAATTTGGCAGAGATTTTATCATCACAATCAAGTTGTTTATAGATTTCTATGTTATTTTTTTTTTCTTGAACTGTTTTGCTAGTTGCCGGTCAGACAGTTCTATCGTAATTTTATAAAACGATGATGATGATACGAAGAGTCAAGTTGACTCGAAAATTTGGCAAATTTATCCATCACCATCAAGTTCTTTATGGATTTCTGTGTTTTTTGTTTTTCTTAAATTATTTTATTAGTTACCGGTCTGACCGTTATATTGTAATTTTATAAAATGATGATGATGATGGTGATATAATACATCAAACTGAGCTCCACATTCGATTCCTTGCTTAGCAATAACATCAAATTTCACATGATACACACAAATTCTTTTCTTCTACAAGTGAAATCATTCTATGCAAGCGCTTTGATCTGTTCCAAAACAAATAAACAAAGCTCATCTCGTGTTTTCCAATATCAACAAATTTAGAATTGCCCATTTATCTCTCTCTCTCTCTCTCTCTGCTTCTCTATCTTCCTTTCTTTCTCTCTCTCTCTGCCTCTCTCTCTCCCTCTCTAGCGGTGCCCTCACACGCATTCTCTCTCTCTCTCAATCTGAACGTCTCTCTCTCTCTGCCGCTCTTTTTCCTTCTCCATCTCTGTCTGTGTGTCTTTCTCTCTCGCTGTGCGTCTTTCTGAACGTATCTCCCTCTACCGCTATCTCGTTTTCTCTCTCCATTTCTCCTCCCCTCCTCTCCCTCTCTCTGTCTTTTCTATCTCTGCCTGTCTCTCTCTTCATTCCTTCTTTTTCGTTAAAAACAACAACAAACAAACAAAAAACTCACTGATAACCTCCTATAAAAAATATCTAATACAAAATGTGGCTGAAACTGGACACCTCCCTAAAAATGATGAACAAGGGAATTACTCAGATTTCATTCCTCTAATTCCGTATCCTGGGAAACGTGATCTAACCGCAAGTATGCCATTTACGACACAGAAAAATTCTGGACAATTTCGATTGCTTCGAGCTGGTGCTCGCAAAAACACGGAACACTCCTCTGCTATTTTAAAAAACAACAACAGCAGAAAAAAAAAAAAAGAAAAAGAATGAGAAATAAAGAAAGGTGACAGAAATAGCGCAAACAAATCAAGTTAAACGCTGCCCCATTTCTGCTGGCTTGGCAGGTCAAAAAAACAGGACGGAAGTTGTCACCAAACGAACCGGAAGTGCGCAAAAAATGGTCAGCTGTTTGACAGGGCTCGAATATTCCAGCACATTAATATTACGGTCCAAATCTGGGTCACTTAATTTTTTTGTAAAGTAGAGAGAGAAACATAATCTATCCAGTTTAACAAGATATGTGGAGGATAAACAAAATAATCTTCGAAATAATACATCAAACGGTTTGCAAGGAAGTAGGCACCCACAACAAACAACAACAACAACAACAACAACAACAACTACAACAAAAACAACAACAACAACATCTACTACTACTACTACTAAAACAACAACAACAACAACAACAACAATAACAAAACAAAAACAAACAAAAAAATAGGGGGAAAAAAAAAAACGATAATAACGACGACAAGACTATAAAAGGACAACCTCCACCACTGCTACTACCACCACCACCACCACCACCACCAACAACAACAACAGTCGGAAAAGGTCTTTATATATATATATATA
>JBCAUA010247783.1:7684-20329 GCA_038406235.1 Peronia verruculata | reverse complement strand
TCTGTACCCCCCCCCCCTCTCTCTCTCTCTCTCTCTCTCTTTCTCTCTCCCTCTCTCAACTCTGTAATGTGTAAAAATAAACTAAAAAAATATTTCTCTTCCTCGTATAACATCCTCGCTCACCCTTACCCCCCCTACCCCCACCCCGCGATCCTCTGAAGTGTACAGAACCTCTTCCCTTCCCCCCACCCCCACCCAATTGTGATGTGACCCGCTGCGGAGGGTCGCCCATGTGTTCAGGCCCTGGCATAATTCATGTCACAATCGATAGCAATCGCTCCTTGGGGAACAGCTCCAACTTAGATTATGGATGGGGCCAGTCTTGGAGATTGATATGGTGCTTCGGAACACAACGACGCAGGGTAGGAACAGAGGTGTTTGGGGTGGTGGGTGTGGTGGGATTTAAAAGGGGGGGGGCGGGGGACGGAGTATAGAAGTGAGAATTGGTGATGGAAAACAGAGAGGGGTTGTGGATAGGGGGGATATAGGGTTACAAATATTGAAGGGGGGAAAGTGATATACAGATGTGGGATGATAGAGGGGTGCAGAATATAGGAGATACAAGGATGCAGATATGGGGAAAAGAAGGATATTATAAAAATGGGGGTTTAGAAAAACAGAGATGAGGAGATAAGGGTATACAAATGATGGAGGAATAACAATAATAAAGAGACACAGATATGACACTATAGAGGTATCCATAAAAATGAGTAATATAGAGATACAGGTATGAGAGCAAAGAGGGATACAGAGATGGGAACACATGGATACATACAGAGAAACATGATTATACGGGGTGATCTAGGGGCGCAGACATAGAAGGATAGAGGGATACATAACATAAAGGAAGATACAGTATATAGGATGATAAATGGATACAGATATGGAAGAATATAGAAAGAGATACAGATTTTTGTGTGAGATACATGAACACAGATATGATAGATACAGAGAAATAGAGTTGGGAGTAAAGAAGGACACAAAGATTATCGGGACATAGGATACAGAGATGGGGGATAAAAGGATACAGACAACATACAGGGGGGAGAGAGAGATACGGAAACGGGGATATAGGATTTGAAATATAAGAAAACGGTGGAAAGAGATGATCTGGGAAAGACAGAAGAGGTCAAATCATAGAGGACAGAATGGAAGGGGTGGGGGGGGGGGGGGCTTGACGATGGAAATGGGATATAAGGACGGGTAATGGATACGGGATTTCAAAAAAAGAGAGGTCAATGAATGGAAAGAGGTGTTGTGGGAGAGGGAAAGGGTAGGCTTTGGCAATGCTCGGAAAGGTGGGAGGGATGAGATTACAGAAATGAGAATGGGTGGGAACAAGTGACGAAAAGGTTATAGAAGACTGAAATACAGCTGGAGATATGGGGATATGGCGTTTCAGAGTTAAGACAATGGCACAAGAGAGATGTGTCAGAAATAAGACAAGTGCTTATCTGTGGAGAGGAGGAAAAGGAGGAAGGGCACAGTTTTAAAGATGACAAGACCAGTGGGAGAGATGCACAGAAAAAACTAGAGCGAAGTGAGCATTGGGTTTGTGTGTAGTGAGTTTTTTTGTTAAACTTCGCTTCAGAACTATTAGAACTACATTACAGCAGGCTGCAGCAGAGGCAAGTAGGGAACTGGGCCGCGACTGTAAATAAGATAAAAAGAGAAGAAGAGAGAGTGAGGGGTGGAGAGAACAGGCACATTATATCAGAATGTTAGAATGATAGGAGCTATAACTGTTTTATCTATGGAAAACATAGAAAGTGCTAAGGATGGAAGAGCCTGGAGAGCAGGAGGAGATAAGTCATTGCTGCAACCAACACGTATAGCAGAAAAGAATCTCCCCTCTCCCCCCCCCCCCTCCCCCCAAGTCACGATGACAAGAGAGGGCATGTGAAGGAAGATGGAGGAAGAGGGGGCGGGAGAGGGGGAGGTTGCCATTGTTCTATCGTGTCTATGAAGGAAAGAGAAACAGGATATGCGAAAATTGGTTGGGTGTGTAACTCTGCTGAATTGGTTTTCTGTTACTTTGAAGGGCTCTTATAATTCTTCATTACGGAAACAAGGCGCTTTGGGAGTGAAGCCAGCTTGGCTTTGTAACGCCGAGGTGAGACTGATTTTTATCATCCGTGGGTTAGCTGGCGTGACCCGGTGATTGTGTTTTATGACGCATCGAGCGGCAAGAGAAGAGATCGCTCTCTACCTCAGGAGACAAAATACCCAGGCACCAGTGGTCTGATGGGAGTTCAAGCCAGTTCATCTTGCATTTTTGCGGACAGAGCTGCCCACAGCAGATAGTTCTACTAATATTGTTACACTTCAGAACGGGATAATATTCCATATTGTTCATTTATTGCCTTTGTTAGATGGTCTCTTTCGCTTTCGAAGATATACTCCTTTTGGCCTAGACGAAGAAGACACACGGTCTTCCTTATTTCGGGATTGGAAAGCACGCAAAGCAAGGTATTCTGTAATTCAGAAATCTTATCATAAACGCTTCATGACCAAAGAAAATCTTGTGACCGGTGCGTCGACAATATGAAGGTGCCTAGACTTTTGTCTTTTTGACGGAATTGGTCTGTTTCCTTTTCTGTCAACATTTTCTCTTAGTGTTCAAAACAATGTCTCACAAGGCTTTTTGTCTGGTCTAATTACATGGTCTTAGGGTTTCAGATTTTTTTTTCTTTGAGGAACAAAGTTGAGAAAGCCGCACTGCAGTTTTTCCTTGCTAAGTGCCAAGCCTGTAAGAAACATCGGCGACCACGAGCCTCTACAACTGTCTTTATTCGATAATCCTTGGAGCTTCACCCTTTTCTAATATATCTCTTACCATATTGTGGCTCAAGAATTAAGGAAAGCCATTGTAATCTATATCGGCCAGTTTCACCAAGAGACATTTCTGACGAACTGTTCTCTAAAGTCATCTTTTTCAATAAAGTATACTGTATTATCAGAAGAAAGCACGGCACCATCAAGATTGATAATTGCTACCTCAGAGATCATATTATAAGGTTCTCATTCTTTCACGTCTTAAAGCCACCGAATAAAGTGCAACGTTAGGGGATTTTCATTCGGTTACACTGTATATCGCAGAGCTTACCAAATTGCCCTGGGTTTCTTTACCTAATTGATGTTTGTTGGGCGCGTCATCAATCCTAGGAAGTCTTTGAAGTCATTGTATTCAATGCAGTCTGTGAATAATATTTGATCCAGCACAGTTGTACCACAAGACCTACATTGAGATCAGAATGTCAGTCATGTGTGATAAAAGGAGTGAGCGTAAGAAGCACAGTTTAGACTTATAGTATTGTTCCACAGCTATCTTGTCGTCTGAAAACGTTCCTGTCTGAAATGACACTTTTCAGAAATCTGTTTCTCTAGACACAATAGCAAAACGTATCAGCCATGAATGCCACTTGCGATGCTCAATACATGAGGTGAAATTCTGTCTGTCCACTTACCCACCTACCTAATTAACTACCTGCTTACATACCTACCTACCTGCTCACCCACCAACCAATCTACCTGATTCTCTAACTCTCTACCTCCCTAGATATTTCTCTTATCCATTTATTTATTTATAAAAAATCTCTTCTTCTGCCCTTTGTCTTCCATCTCTCTGACTGATAGTTTATTTATTTGTCTGTCTTTCTCCCCAGTTTCTGTCTCCTACACATTTTGTCTCCGTCTGTCTCTATTCTCACCATTTCTGTCTTTCTCTCTCTCTTTCTCTCTCTCTCTTTCTTTCGCTCCCTTTTTGCTCCTCTTTCATCCTATATCTTCATACTAATGTAAGCCTAATTTTTGTCTGTTTGACCCCTCTAGTGGCCAGTGACATGAAAGACTTGCAAGAGACGTTGGGACTGAGCAACCAGAACGTGGACCTATTACGACGAGCATTCGAGGCGGCAATGGAAGGGGACGAGAGGCCGCTCCTGGACATGGGAATGCCAGAGAGAGCTTGGCACGAGGTGAGTCACTTTGCCTTCTACATCACACGTGCTCTAGGTCTATGACTCAATCATGTCTTTGCTAGCAAATACGCAGTAAATCTCTAGTTTTTGGATTCATTTTAACGCCAAAAGTTTGTCTTTTAGATATCACTTGTCTCCCGGCTTTTGGACTTAAATACTAAAAACCCAGACTAGTAGATCAGTTTGGTTCTAGATTTTGAACTCAATTATATCCTTAAATGAGACACATATTAGATCATTTGTGCTCTATTCCTCGGATTTAGTTGTATCCTTTATGACAAAAACATTCTGTATATAGTTTAACGTACGATCTTGTTCTCTGATTTAGCTTTGCTTTTAATAGAACAATGCCCTAGATCTCGGACTCGGTTATATCTTCATTAGCTGTAACTCAGCATTATAATTATTTGCTCAAAGGACACTTTTAGATCTATATAAAAGCCTCACTTCCAAGTAGGTAGAATTAACTGATATAGATTTATATCAGTAAGTAAACATGATAACACATAGTTAATTTCCAGACTTTGTCTGTTGGGAAAGGTCAGTTGTCCCCTCTTGGGAACTGTCACCGAGTATAGTTTGCTCCCTGATTAATAAAAGCTTCTTAGCGGACTGTCATAAAAATCTAGAACGTTTCGGTGTGGTTCTCGTCCCAGCTTCAGTCCGTAGGCATTACCCTGGGGAATATAGGCACTTCGTGGCACGGATGGAATATCTGAGGATTCTGTGATCTGTTAATAGAAGGAAAAGGGAGGAATTATTATGCATGGATGTATAAATTCGATGATTTATAAAGCTAGTTATTTGTGTAAATTCCGATACAAGTGTATGTAATGGAAAGGGGAGAGTGAAGGAAAACTACATCTCAATTATGAGTATTTATTTCGAAGGTCAACACTGAAAACAGAGACCGGTCCTTCATTGAATGCTCTCAAGTAAAGCTACAAAAACAAAACAATTGTGGTAGGAACATTACTCACATGTGATATTTTTGGTGTTATGCAAGGAACTAAAAAATTCGAATAAAATGTTATTTTCAAAAGACTAAATAAGGTGAAAAATAATTCCATTATATTTTATCTGTCAGTGCTACCAAAAATAATGTATCGTTAACACATGCAAGAAGAAAATCATACAGAGAGATCATAACCATTCATTGTCCAAATCACCACTACATGAGTTCTAGCAGGTATTTTATGTTCTCTTACGGTAAATATTGTACAGCTGATTACAGGGCATTCCATAGTATTGATATTTTATGTAGAAAATAATACTATTCTTTCTAGACATAGATGTGTATGGGATTCGTACATGGTTATGATTATATTCGCGTCAGATAATAAAAATTAAGGAATTGTTGTATGCTATCCTAGAATTAAATCGACTGTGACGATATTGTCTTTTTTCTATGGGTAATTAACCCTCTGTCGTCCCCCCCCCCTCCTCCCTTGCCCCGCGGGTGCAAGGGGTATATAAAAAGGTTGTCTGCTCCTACCTGCAGGCGCTGAAAGCTGCCATGGGTGGGATGTCTCCCATGCTATGTCATCCTCGACCTTCCAGCGATGACATCTCTTATCTCTCTCTTTGCCTCTGTCTTTTGTTCTTGACGTGTGAACGTATCTTACCATGTTTGGCACAATATAGCTGCGTTCGTGCTGATGTACCGTCAAATCCCAACACAAACAAAACAACCACCCTCCCCCCCTCCCCTCCCTCAGACGCACACAATAAGAAAACATTTCTTATCTTGGTGTTACTGATATTGCTGGTTCATCTATTTCCCTTTATATTTTCCTCCCATCCAGGTTCAGTACGTCTTACAGAAACTTCTGGACTCCGGCTTCAAGCTCTAGAGCGGCAAGGTCAAAGGTCAAGGTCATACAAGTCGAGGTCGAGGCTACCAAATGACCTGTACCTAAGGCCTGACCGACAGTTCCAAAAGCCTGATATATCATGAAGAAATCCGGGAAATTTACAACTTACAAACAAATATTTTAAAAAGTAGAGGCATATCTTTATTATTTTCATTTAGCCTGTCCAGTCGTACTATAAAGTAAGCAGAGATGTTTTAACATACCGCGTAATAATCCCGTATCATTTATAATTATTGTTTCGTAGAATAATTATTATGCAGGGTCCAAGGTAGTCGATGTACTTCTTCTTTTGATTTTACCCTCCATTCCATCAGGCCATTAGTATTGTTGTTTTATTCTGTGTTGAACAAAATATGAAGGTCATTTCTCTTCTCTATATACCAAATTACGTCGTTTGTATCCAGTCTGCGAGCCATTGTATATCATGATGTACCTGTATATTGTATTATTGTGGTTGTGGTCGGTTTCTGATTTATTATCCTGCTCTTGTTAATGGTTCAAGTCTAACAACTTCTCTTAAATGTCGTGGAACAAAATCACGTCACCAAGCCTTTTGGGCAAAGAAGAAGAAACAAAACTGGGAATAATTAGTTGTGTAAAACTTTAAATGAGAAGAGTTCATGTGATGTTCGAATAGTAGTTCAATGGGATGTCATGACTTATTTGTAGGCCTGCCGAGGGATAAGTCGTATATGAGATAAGGCTCTCTTTATTTTAGTGACAATATTTTAGAACAAGAATCTAGTTCATGAAAGTTTACAGAGTATGAGAGGTATGTTTTTTTTTTTTTGTCATGATGAAGAGCCCTCGCTAATGTGTTTTTGGTTTCCACCGTTTGAGCAATATCAATTTTATCCTTTGGTATGTGTTGAGATCTAATAGGCATACCAATACTTTCACTAAAAGAATTCTTGTAGTTGGCAATGCTGAAACAGCGTCGTGGCCTGGTCACTGATGAAAGGATACATTGAAATATAAAATGGTAATATTAAAGAGAAAGTTTCACCAGCACTTGTACATCTCAGGTTTGTGTTTCTTGTGTAAACTAAACAATTATAAGCAGTGGAATTGGAGGGCAGAGGAGATAACAAACCAAGCCTTTGATCTCGGCAGGAGGCCAGTACAGGAATGGGAAGGAGACAGAAGAAGAAGTCGTCAGTACAAAAATGCACACAGAGAGGGAAGGAGAGCAAAGAGGACACACACACACACACACACACAAAAAAAAAAAAAAAAGGCAGACAAAATGGAAAAGAAAGAGGGAGGAGATATCTCTATAAATGATTGATGCTATTCCTATGGGACAAAGATGTTAAAACTATTCCGATAGGTACTTTAGTAATAGTGTTGTGCTGATAGGCATTACAACGTCGCCGATTTAAGTTACTGAAACAACAAAAATAAAATACAATAATATCGATTTTGCCTGCTGCGTTGGTCGTGACAAATTAAATCCCTGAGAAAACAAAACAGCTATTTTCGCCATTTATTTCTTATGACTTTTATGTTTGAAATATGCGTGTGAAATCAATAAAGACCAAGAGAACGAAAGCAATGAATGACGATTTTTTGTGTCCCTGTCTTTTATCTTTCAATCTTTGTCATATTTCCCCTTTGGTAGCAGGTTCTGTGTATCATTGCTGTTAAATCTGCATCATTCTAAACTGCTTGCATTATTATTTGGGACGTTTTTGTTACATCATTCCGGGACAGGTATCCTGTTTTGTTATGTCAAACCTGGATTTTGTTAGTTTTTGTTTCTTGGTTATTATTTTTTTTTCAACGGTCATAATTATTATTATTTTCCACGGGCAGATAGAGCTTTGTTTTTCTTCCTAGGAATCTTAATTTTTTTTTTCTTTCCTTTTGTCATAGACCCTTATTTGATCTCCTTAGATCAGGCCCTTATTCTGATTTTGTTCACCTCGGAGCACAAATTATCTTAATTTCCTCTTTATTTATGAATTGCCACACCAAATGGGTTTCAAGACAAAACTTTAGTCCGATGCTCAGATGAAATGACTATGGTAAAATGAACTTATTTTTACCCTCAAAATGACACTCCTGAGTGGAACAAATATATCTTTCATTTCCTTTAGAGGGCAAACCAAACCCGAAAGAGAACAAAATAGTTTATTTCAGCGTTATTACCTTTATAAGACAAGAAATAGTGTTGTTATTTTATTTTTTATTCATTTATTTATTTTATCTATTTATTTATTTATTTATTTTTTCGGGAATAATTGACAGATCTCAAAATCTTTTTAGCCTGTTGACCATAATTATTTGTTGCAAATCTCATGCTTCAATGTACAGAAGTGCGTTACCCTGTTTCTTTATTTTTAGTTACCGTTAGCCACAAAATCATAATGATTACTAATATTATAACCATCATAGTTAGAAAAAATATCATTACTGTTCTTGTTAATATTGTGGCTGTGTTAACTTTTGACAGACATTAATTGTTAACTCCTTGTGATTGTGTTGTTATTCACTATTTGAGACATCATTGCCAAGCTTCATCTAAATATCAAATCATATTTGCTTTCTTTACCAGATAATATACGTTGTAGTCTCATCTAGTGATATATATACAGCATAACTATATATATAATGATAATATATATAACATCATATTCCATGCTTCAGTTTTGAACCCTCAAGCCATCTATCTCTTCCTTTCGCCCAGCAATCCAGTGATATATTAACTATTCGTTTATGTGTTAAGAACAGGAAAGGAACAAAATGTAGTATCTGTTTAAGGCTTAGTTTTTTTTTTTTTTTTGGACACTCTCATTCTCTTGCAAATACAAAGCAATGGCTGGAAAAGAAATAAAGGAAAATGCCAAAAGAACATGTGTTATATCATTCAAACAGCACATTCTGATGAGACCATTGGACAAGAAAATATAACTACTGAATTCTCTGACAACATTTAAACAAATTTAAAAGGCCCGCTGCGGAAAATTATGACGAAAGATTGGATTCTCCGTGAAAAATAAGGCATTCAGTCACTGACCATGATGACATCCACCACAGTTTGTCAGCAATGGAGAACGTTAAGCTGGACAAATATTGAAACCAAGGACGTGGAAAACAGCCACACAACTGGACGTCAGTGAATGTGGTAATTTCTATACCATTTACTGTGACTTGAAAAACCGACAGCTTTAGTCCTTCAGAGAATAGATCATGTATCGTTAGATCCATATCAGTCTCAAGCTACTCGACTCAAATTTTAGGATGTTTCTATTTCGAACTGTCAGCTGTTGTTTCTGTTATTATTATAGTTTTGTTCTCGTTTCATTGTACTACTTTTCTACCACAAAATGTTCAACAAAATGCAGATTTGTTTCAAAACGTTAATTTAAAAGCCAGGGCCAATGAATCTGAAAACCCACTTACAAACGGTATGAATATATAAGTGGAATACAGGGTAACACTGCCTTGAAAACATCCACTTTGTGCATTTTGTAGGTTGAAAGATGCCAAGTATCTCATTATTAGAATATCATGGAAGGTAAGGACGAGAACTACAATCAGGCTTCATGGTCTTGTCTACCACAATTATAATGTTCTAGACTAAACATTTAATTTCCACAGTTTGAATCGAAAACAAAAAAATCCAGCTTGTGGTTACCATTGATACTCTGTGTAAAGCCTCCCTAGAGGGCGAAATACACCCTTAAACTACCTTCTATAGAGCTGTAGTGCTGTGGCGTTACTTGGTGCGACCTATGATTTAACTGTAAGCTTTAAGATCAATAGGGCTCCATTCCAGAAATTGCTATCCCATCCATTTCTTAACAGATAGTCTCTCAGCGATCTGGATTTCCTCGACAGTACAAAATATAATACAATTTTCTGAAGATTTTGAAACATTCATAAAATAAGAAATTCAGTTACTTTTCTTGTGTGTTAATATTTCAACTTCTAGCTTGCCTTAGCGACGAATCCGAAAGTATAAAAACTTGTTGGGCACTCATCGCCTCATGAAAAAAGTAAACAATAAAAGTTATGACAGTAGTGTCCCTTTATGCAGCATATATGTGTCATTCTCTTGTTTGGATTTCACACTTATTGTAAAATTTAGATATTTTTTAAATCACATAAAACATACACAAAAACAAAAGAAGACACAGAAATCACATAATCATGTTAATGTTGTCGTTTTTTGCTTCGAACTTTTTAGGATATGCAAAACAAAACAAAATCAAGATATGCTTACAATGGTTATCAAAGGTTGGCATGATATTTAGAAACGCTCTGTCAGACTCTGATTTTCCAAATGTGACTTTTCATAATGGCTTTGAGAAGAGTCTGAAATGACAACAGCAGACTGCTACACCTAACTGTTTGAAAACAAAATGTAGATTGCCTACTCTCATAAGACATCTGATTGAAAACGATTCTAAAAATGAGAGACAATATAGATATGAAATAATTTATTTCCCAGAAACTACGATCGCTTTGCTTTTCTTTCACTGCTTTAAAGTGCATACCACGCCTAAATACATACACCGTCTAATTAAGTGGTCACGAACCAACTTTTACAAGAAAAATGAATATATAACTCAAGTTTGATGGTGTAACAACTGTACTGTGACTTAAAGAAACACATATCCCATATACTTACTAATGTACCAAGTTGAGTGTGATATAAACTCAATTTATGCCATTAACAAAGAAGAAAGCATTACTAAAGCAATTTGAGAAGTTGATCACAGCTTTGCTTTGCATGTTTAATCAAAGTTAACCGACAATATTGACTGTGGCTGCCATACTAGATCTACCAATATAAAAGAGATCATATAAATTGCTCCCATTACCAAGTTTCTTGTGTTCTTTGTGAGGTGTCCACATGTCTTGTATTGTTTTCGTCAACGCGTTCGGTTTGGTGATCGTGTCTGTTATTTCTCTTTCTTTTTCTTGCCATTTGTTTGCCATCTCCCACCCCTGAACTTTCAAACTCATGATTCAGATGATGGGTTCAAGTTTTATTTATGTGTCATTGAACCAACATCTCTTTTATTCGGCTACAGATCTGACATCCATCATAACAATTTTCAATTTAGCGGATACAGCTTTGATCATTGTTACCTCTTTTAGTTTAAAGCCTGGAGTATCCTGATTGTCTCCCGCTGCCTCTAGTTATTTCCGCTAGTTTTTTTTTTTTTTTTCAGCAAACAGGAAAACTTGAATCAATAAATTCTCCTAGTTTTAAACGATGTTTCTTTTCTTCCTCTTTTGTTTTCATATGGCAGTGCGAGAACTCGTGGTTGTCATCTGTTGCCATCGTCGCTGTCACTCTTGCTGCTGGTCCTGCTGCTGTTATCGTTTATTGTTTTCCTTTTCACTGGCGTAGACTTCCTTTTCGGCCCTCTTAAACAATGGAGAGGCTTTTCACTGGACACATTCAATCTTTTTTTTTTTTTTAAATTTATATGAAGTCTTAAACTACACAGCTTGACCCAGATCAATTATTCTCTGGTACAAAGTGAATTGAGGAAATTACACATACAAACCGACTCGTGCATGCGCCCACACACAGTACTCACGTACATACACATATGTGCAGACAAAACGAGAGAAAAGGAAATGAAATGAATGGAAAGGCAGACAAGCTAGCTAAATTTGCAAACGGAAAATTTTAAAATCTGATTCATCAGTAAGTCAGGAAATCAGTGATGAATTTTACAGTACGAGCTTACTATCAAATAACGATTAGTTGAAGAGCTCAATAGACTCTCTCATAATAATCTTCTTCTACTGGTGTGCATTGTTTATTATCTCTCATTTCTTTTTCTGCACATTTCATGATATGAAATGTTTGATTAAAATAATAATAATAATAATAATAAACGCTGATTCAGTGAGAAATAGATGACAGAGATTTTAATAGGGTTAATGGTGGAGGTGGCGATGATGATGTTCATTACTATTTGCATGGTGACAGCAAAGTTAGGGATGCTAAAAATAAACATGTATAATGCTGGGACTTGCAGCGTTAACTGGTGATTCTCCTGGTGAAGACAAAGCTGATGCTAGGAGTGATAATGAAGATGACGATTATTATTACACAAGCTCGTGTTGACACAGTCTATAAACTGCAGTATAATTGTATGAAATGCAAAGCTCAGGAACGAACTGGAAATGGTATAAACTTCAATTAAGTTCAATGAAGAGCTGCTTCATTATTAACGGTTCGGGGTTTAGTAAAACACTTATAATACTTATTTCAAACTTACAACAGTGACTCGGGTAGACAATTCTCGTGGACCATTATGCACTCGACTCTCAAACACTCCTGGGATTTCTACATCTCATGTAACACAATACTGTATCAAATAACATATAACATGAAATGCTGATTGTGGAGTTGGCTTCAATAGAAATGTATAAACTGAACAGAATAAGCAAAGCTCATAGAAAAAAAAAGTCAAAATGATTATTTGAAACAGATTGACCAACTGAATGATAAGCATAGATATCAAAGAAATCTCTGAAGGCAGCAGATCATCGATATGAAGGAAAAGGACAGCTTGTGGATGAAGTTGTAAGCTCCAGATTCTTACTGCACTAGCAAAGGTACAAATATGACGGCAAAAGATGTCTATCTTGATTAGAAACACCGAAGGAGGGCTAAAATTTGCAATTTGATGTGATGTTCTGAAAAAAAAAAGAAAAGAAAAAAATATGTCAAATGAACAAACAAATAGTACAAAAGTAAAAAAAAAAAGGGGGGGGGGGGGGGAAAAAGAAAGAAAACAAGGAAACCAAAACTACACATC
>JBCAUA010247456.1:9428-20335 GCA_038406235.1 Peronia verruculata | reverse complement strand
AGGGTTTAAGATGTGGAGTTGGTGGTTGGGGTGAGGGGGGGGGGGGGAATAACACATGTAATTTAAAGAAACCTCTTATTAAGAACTAACAGAGCAAACTTTAAAAGAGTCAGAAGTAATGAGTTCTGATAATGATCATTATATACTTTACTTTATTTGAAGTGTACTTCAAAAGGACATGAAAAAAAGTACATGATGTAAAAAGTCTTGAATTTTTTCAGCAATGATGAACATTTAAATAGTTCCAAAACTCTCTGAAACAAGGATGATTAAAAAAAAAGAGAGAAATTTTCCTTTGAAAAGATTATACCTCAGCACTGAAAATTGTAATGCACAACAAATCTGTTTAAAAAGAAAATGTTGTTTTCGAATCATTCAGGTAAACCTCTGATTTGACTAGCCAGCATGTTCGTTGATAAAAAACATAATATGAGGAATTACAAAAATAATGAAAGCTGCCCCAAAATGCAATGGAATGATGTAGACTAAGAGCTGTGTAAGGCTAGTTATGGCTCTGTGCTTATAGTGCTAAGATACTGAATGAGTGGTATTGTGAAATATCATTTGGTTCTGAAAAGACTGTCATTGTTGTTTGCTGGATGAGAAATTGGCTGTCAAAAAATGTGGCATGACAGGATTTGAGTATAATTTAGCATAAGAAACATGAACCTTCATTTACATAAATATATTGCAACTATAACATTACTTTTAAATGTAATACTATAAGAAAAATTGGGTTAAATTCACAGTGTTTGTTAAAAATGACTCTAGTTTTCTGAACAGGTGAGGTGATCTTTGTTACTTGGTTGAGTAATATACTATGTCAAACTGCTTGTGAAAATAGATTTGTTCCTCTTTCTTGGAAAATTTGTATTAAACTCAGAACTAAGTGGGCAATTTTATTTTTTTTTTTAATTTTAAAAAATATTTTTGTTTTTGCAAATCTGACAATGGACACCATTTTCAAACGTGAATTTAATGCTTTTTTTTTTTTTTTTAATGTCACTCCTAAACATATGTATAGCAAAGATCACAGAATATTTAAAAAAACTTTTCACCCATGTCTGAAATTTTTAGGTTGTGTAGAGGTGGAGATATTGGGCTGTAAAGTTGAAGAAACCAGCTAGATTTTGCCATCCAGAAGCAAGCCAGAGGGGAAAGCCTGACAATTAAAGTATCAGGTTACGCGACCTGTGTCTCATCCTCTTGGTCCAGCAGGGGGCACTCCCACCTTCCTCAAAACTAAGCTGGCCCTGCTTAACAGCGCGTGACCATTTCATCCTCTACACCAACAGGACACAATCCACATCCAAGCCCTCAATGTTGAAGGCCAGCATGTTCAATCTTCTGGGCCTTCCAACCAGTGATGAGACAATCATGTAGTACTGATATGTCTGACTTTTTACTTCAGGGTTGTGACTTCTATCGTAGAAACAGACCAGGGCTGCACTTCAACAGGAGTGCCCAAATCTGCGACTAGTGCAAATAGCAAAGCCAATTCTTGAATAGAAGTCCAATGCAAGAAATGTGCCAATCCAAATGGATACACTGATATTGTAATAGAGAAAAGCTTATAGCAGTAAAACTGAAGGGGACAAAAGTGCAAACAAAAGCACCAATGTGGTTCATACACACTAAGACATCTGATTAAGATTTATAAAACACACTACAATGAGACATCCTGGTTGGGAAATGAAAAGGATTTAAAGCTTACAATCACTCCGATATCTGCTTAGGATGTTAAACAAGCACACACACAAACAAAAATTAACGAAAAATCATTGCTTAGGATATAAAAGGAAACACAGTAGAAATGGATTAAAACTTATTGTGACACCTGGTTAGAATATAAGAACAATCACACCACAGGGTAGTCAAAGGCACAGGACAGTGCAAGGGGAAACCAAATTAATTTTTCTGCCTATTAGTTACTAAAATTGAATGATAAAGCCAGTCAGTGCAAACATTATTTTTTTTTTTGTTTCACAAAAAATGACAAATCTTCACAATGTAAGTTTGCAGGTCATTTTCTCACACTCTTTACCTACAAGTCAAAATTTATATCTCTGAAACATACATAAATGGGCGTGCTTTTATAAGTCTGGGAGGATGAAAATAGTTAGTGATATGATGTTAATTCATTTATAGAATTATTCCTTAAGATTTTCAAACACAGTTGTTCTGAAAATACACGTTTTGCAACCAGCGAGGAAGATGGGCAAGATTTAAAGTCATCAAGACCAAAGCAATAAAAACAAAGGCAGCGGGCATAGGCAAATGAAGCTGTACCAAACTAACAACATCAGATAGAAAAAAAACAGCACTTAATTGCTTAGAGTGAATAATGGAAGATCATTGTGCTCAGACCGATTATTTCTCATTACCAGACAAAAGAGGGATTGAACTAGTAGTCTAAAGAGGGAAAAAAATCACTTCTGCACCCTCTGCTTGAGACATACACCATGAATTTTTTTTTGTTGAAAATATGATGTAAAGTGAATGTTTTCTCATTATTACTATAACTTTGTCAAATTTTTTTGTGCTAAGTCTTTCGAATGGCAAGCAGTAAAAGGATTTTTTCCTCTTTACACTGCTTGCTCAACACCTCTTAGTCTGGCAAAGGGAAGTAAAAGTCTGGTCAAAATGATCTCCCCTTATACAAATCCCTCTTTTGGAAAGGGCAGATGATCTTCGAAACAATCTCCCATCCAACAAGCAGTGTATAATTAGGAAAACATAAAAACATCACTGACATTAATAACTGCACCATACACATGTTCAGTTTTGCAGTAAAGAGAAGTTTTCAGTGGCGTAACCGTATGGCATTAATCTAATTTCCTTAACTTTCGGTCTCTTTTGTTTGTTGTTGTTGGGGGTCACCGACATGAGTTTTTTTTGCAGAGCAGCAGATACGTAACCACATCGAGAGCTCAGTTCTCTGTTGCCCTATCTCCATTTTTCACATTTTGAGAAAATTGATGAGTTGTGTTCAGCAACTGTTTTTGTACATAGAAGATAGAACAAAATGATTTTCAAAATACGCCTGTTTAGACAAGTGATCGGTGAAATGACTTTAGTATATGGTAGATTTACTATCCCTTTTTCACATGACATATATATATATATCTCCAAATCATCCAACATGGAGATAGGATAACAAAGAACTGAGCTCGAGAGTTGTTTAGCTAAAGAAAAAACTTCACAGGTTTGATCGCAGAGACAATTAGCCTTGCAAGAGTGATGAGCCAACATTGATATTATTTGGAGCAGTTCTTAAAAAATTTAAGGTGAAGGTGGGCGTGGTTGTCACGTCCTGGATGTGATTTTATTTTGTAAGAGATAAACTATTTTAAATTTTCCCATCAAATCTGGCATGCTCAGATTAGAGGGAAATAGGAAAAAAAAAATTTTGACTTTCTCAGATGGTTGCAATACCAACGTGAAATCATGGATTTTGGCTTATAAAAAATGGTGTTCTTTGAAATCTAAAGATTCAGTTGCATTGACTTTAGGTGGGAAATCATCAAAATACATGTAGATATCATATTGTATACTTGTTTCTCAGTTGTACTTTAGCACAGATATTTTGTAATCAGGAAAGTGATACAGTTTAATTCTTTCAACTACAACCATCTCATTTGATACTACAGGAAAAATACATTGTCGTACTGAAGGAAGCATCCTGGACAGTGACTACACGATGGATGGAAGACTCAGCAGGTTGGTAATAATGGCTTCCATCTGTTTTTTCCTTATTGTTTTTTTTTTTCGTCATTCAGCTGTTGGTTCCCGTTTTACTTTGTTTTAGCTGTGAATATTACAGGTGATGAGATCTGTGAAATGTGCTTTAACTTGTCCATTTCATGTAAGATTTAAGATACATGTTGTATGTTACTGTGGTTTGTTAGGAAATACATAAAGCAGTTTTTCACATTTGTCACAGTGTGCAGAATTTGATCCATCTGATGTATTATGTCTTTATAAACTAAAAGGCATGCAAAAATATTGTAGATTATTTTCATAATGGAAAATGTCTTTCAGCAGCTTTCTCATCAACCAATTAGATGTCACATTGTCAACTTGTTCCTCAGTTGTACTTTAGCGCAGATATTTTATATTCAAGAAAATGGTACAATATAATTGTTTCAACAACTGTCTTACTTCACCATTTCATATTACAGGAAAAATACATTGCACAGTGAAGAGAAGATGAAGAAGGACAACACGATAGATTGAAGACTCAGCAGGTTGGTAAAAACGGCTATCAATTTTTTCGCTGTGTTCAACTGTCTGTTCCCTTTGAGCTTTCAATTTTAGATCTGAATATTACAGGTGATGAGATTCGTGAAACCAATTTGTTAAAATGTACCTACCTGTTCATTTCATGTAAGATCTGAGATATGTCATTGTGGTTTATTAACTTTGGAATAAGATCTGCAGCAATAGAAATAGGTTTTTATGTACAGTTATCACAGTTAACAGAGTTTGTGGCTTAGAATAAATTTTTTGTATCACACATAATGTATTATCTGTTGAAAGACATGTAAATAAATTGTGGATTATTGCCATGATGGAAAATGTCGTGCTACAACTTTCTCTCCACAGTGTAAGTGAATAATAAACTTGACAGTTTTGATCAGAGACAATTAGCCTTGTTAGAGTGATGGGCCAACATTGATGTTATGTGGAGCAATTCATTATAATTTAAGATGGAGGTGGGATGGCTTGCTTGTCTTGGATATGATTTTACTTTTGTAGCGGATAAACTTTTAAAACTTTTCCCATCAAATCTGACATGCTCAAATTAAAGGGAAATAGTAAAAAAAAAATTGACTATCTCAAATGGTTGCAATACCAACATGCTGTCATGGATTTTGGCTTCTAAAAAATAGCGTTCTTTGAAATCTAAAGATTCAGTTGCATTGATTTTAGATGGGAAATCACCAAAATATATTGTGTGCTGGCTTCTGAGTAGTACTTTAACGCAGATGTTTTGTTATTGAGAAAATTATACTGAATAACTCTTTCAATTACAACTATCTCATTTGTTACTACAGGAAAAATGTGTCATCGCATTGAAGGAAGCATCCTAGACAGTTACTACATGAGAGATGGAAGACTCAGCAGGTTGGTATGGGAACTGTCCCGGTGAGCAGATGCCTGTCCTGTAAATGTATGGAATTCGTCGCAAGTGAGTTAAGGTGGAGGTGGCTGACACGTCCTGAATGTGATTTTATTTTTGTAACGGATAAACCTTTTAAATTTTCTCATCAAATCTGGCATTGGAGGGAGATAGTGAAAAAAAAAATAATAATAAAATTGACTTTCTCAAACGTTTGCAATACCAACATGCCATCATGGATTTTGATTTCTCAAAAATAGCTATCTTTCAAATCTTTAAGATTCAGCTGCATTGACTTGAGATGGGAAATCACCAAATATATTGTGTACTTGTTTCTCAGTTGTACTTTAGCACAGATATTTTGCCATCAAGAAAGTGATACAGTATAACTCTTTCTGCTACAACTGTCTCATTTGATACTACAGGAAAAATACATCGTCGTACTGAAGGAAGCATCCTGGACAATGACCACATGACAGATGGAAGACTCAGCAGGTCAGTAAAAATGGCTTCCATCTGTTTTTTCCTTTTTTTTTCTTTTGTTCAGCTATTGGTTCAGTTTGAACTTCCAGTTTTGGAGCTGAATATTGCAGATGATGAGATCTGTGAAATCTGATTTAACTTTATCATTTTATGCAAGATCTAGAATATATGTTGTTTGTTACTTTGGTTTGTTCGCTGAGAAGTAAAATCTGCATCAATAGAAATAATAGTTTTTCACAGTCATCACAGTTACAGAATTTGAGCCATAAATTTGTTGTAATGGACGTAATGTATCATCATTTGAAAGACATGTAAATAAATCATAAATTATTTTCATAATGGAAAAGTCTTACTAGAACTTTCTCTTCACAGTTTGGCTAATTAAAAAGCTATTCTGTTTTGATCAGAGACAATTAGTCTTGTAAGAGTGATGGGCCAACATTGATGTTATTTGGAGCAATTCATTAAAATTTAAGGTATGCTCAAATTAGAGGAAAAGAATTTAAAAAATTGACTTTCTCAAATGATTGCCACATGAATGTGCCATCACAGATTTTGGCTTCTATTCTTGATATCCAAAGATTCAGTTGCACTGACTTTATATGGGAAATCACCGAAATAGATACCGTATTGTATGCTTGTTTCTCAGTAGTATTTTAGCACAGATATTTTGTAATTGAGAGAGTGACACAGTATAACTCTTTCAACTACAATTATCTCATTTGATATTACAGGAAAAATACGTCGTCGTACTGAAAGAAGCATCCTGGACAGTGATTACACGACAGCTGGAAGACTCAGCAGTTGGTAAAAATGGCTTCCATGTATTTTTTTCTCTTTTTTTTTTTTTTTTTGTTCAGCTGTTGGTTCCTTTTAAACTTTCAGTTTTAGATCTGAATATTACAGGCGATGAGATCCATGAAATCTGCTTAAACTTTATCATTTTATGTAAGATCTAGGATACATGTTGTATGTTACTGTGGTTTGTAAGCTGAGAAGTAAAATCTGCAGCAATAGAAATAATTTAATAGCTTTTCACAGTCATCACAGTTGCAGTATGTGAGCCATAAATTGTTGGAATAGACATAATGTATCAGCTGTTGAAGGACATGTAAATAAATCATAGATTATTTTCTTAATAGAAAAATGTCTCACTACATCTTTCTCTTCACAGTTTAGCTGAATAAACAGCTTGACAGTTTTGATTAAAATAGACAATTAGCCTTGTAAGAGTGATGGACCAACACTGATGTTATTTGCAGAATTTGAGCTATAAATTTGTTTAACAGACATATTACTTACCATCAGTTGAAAGACATATAAATAATTTGCAGGTATTTTGCAATCGAGAAAGTGACACGGTATAACTCTTTCAACTGCAACACTCTTATTTGATGTTACATGAAAAATACAGGAAAGAGAACAGGAGGAGGACAATAGGACAGATGAAACACTCAACAGGTTGGTAAACATGGCTTCCTTTTTTTTTTATGTTTTAGGTTTAGCTGTTGTTTGCCTTACAACCCTCAGTTTTAGATCTGAATATTATAAGTGATGAGATGTGTGAGACCAGTTTGTTAAAATGTACTTGCCATAACGTCTTCATTTTATGTAAGACCTGAAATTTGTGATTGTAGCGTGTTAGCTGAGGAATAAAATTTACAGCTTTTAAGAAGTTTTTCATAATTTTCAGTCATCTGAACCTGAAATCCTTCCCACACTGTCATACGTCGCACAGGGGGCCATCACAATCTTTTTCCACTCTGATCTTCTCTGTACTACCCCAACCAGTTGTCTCACGCTTTTTATGCCTGCTTCTTTGGCCTCTCTAATGATTATTCTTTTAGTGTCTCATTTGGTCTTCTCCTCTTTCTTTTGCCTTCAATTTTCCAGCTCAGGGCTTATTTTGATATTCTGCTGTCTTCCTTTCTACGTGTGACCTATGGTAGTGTCATCTTCTTTTCTTAACTGTTTTGGCTCTGTGGGACTGCCTGTGGCTCTGTGGGGCTGCCTTGAAATTTCCCTTACTTCTTCTGTTGTTTTAAACTCATTCCATTTACTGCCCATAATTTTCCGTCAACCTTTTTTCCTGTCTATTCTCCTTGTCATTTTCCAGCTTTCACAGACATGTGTTGACAAAGCATTTGAATTGAATATTCTGAGCATCTTTTTTTTTTTTCCTGAGCACGGCTGTTCACCACTGTTCCTTTAGTTCCCTGCCAACCTGCCGAATCAAGCGGAGTTAAAGGGTCAGTTACGCCCTGATATCAGCACAAGCGATGGCAAACTTGTGTGGTGAAAGTTTGTGCTTTATGAAAAGGATTATAGATAAAGAGAATTGTTCTGCCTCAGAAATAAGCTAGCCAACGAAAAGAGAAAATTTTTGACATCAAAATCATATGTTTTATTTGTATAATCATGTAGAGCAGTATTACATCATCAAAGTTGACAAAAATGTGCACTGTTGTATCCTTTCATGAAGTTTTAAATGGATAATATTCATCAGTGGAGTCTACAGAATTCTGTTTAAATTTGATATTTATGAAGAAAAAACATTACTTTTTCAGTCCTCTCAATGTGGGGATTGTTTCAGCTTTACTGTTATCACAGTGCAGGTTTCAAATATTCAACTGCTAAATTCCAAACATTTACACTGGCCTTCCCACATCGGGCAGGACTGGGCAAGACCGCATCGCTTGAGTGCGCATAGATGAAGTAATGTATAATCTCAGAAGTATGAGGATAAAATCGAACATAACTGAGCTTCTAAGACATGAAACAATAAAGTGAATTTTACACTATTGAACGATGAGGACACTTATTTGTTTAAATCCAATTTTAGAGATATTGATGGACACATGAAAGGGATTTTGACAAAAAATGATACCGATTTACATTGAGTTTGGAGACAATACTATGTAGTTTTAAATCAAATTGTACAAAATAATCAAAAAGAACCTATGAACAAAACTTTTATGATTGAACACATGGAAAGATAGCCACAAAATGATTTTATTTGTAGTGGATACTACAGACTAATGGAATAAAAAGAGGCAATATCGCAGCGGGAAAGAACTAGTAGTGCGGGAAATTCATATGGGCGCACCTTTGAGCGTGATTTATGACTCAGGCAGCGGGCAACTAAAGGAACGCTTTGAGGCTGGTTTGAACGGCCATGTGAGATCAGTTTGGAGTTCTAGATCTTGCTTTGGTTTCTAAATACTGTAGCAGCCTTTCCTATTCTGATTTTGATTCCTTTTCTTGCATCTCCTTGATCTACAGAGCCTTCCAAACATGTAAACTGGCTGACTTTCTCATTCTCATTCCTTCCCCTGAGACTGGGTTATCCTTGGTTGTTGACTTTTTCAGCAGTTTGTTTTTTTCCAAAGCTGACTTGTAATCCAACTTTCTCAGCTGCTTTAGTTAGCGTGGATGTTTTATTTTGCATTTTTGTTTGTGATATTCCTAAGTAGAGGTATGTCATCTGCAAAGTCCAGGTGTTTTAGTTGTTTTCCGTCAACCTGTGGTATTCCTGTGTTTTCCTTTGTGCAGTTTTTCATAAGAAAAAGTCAATTGCTGTACTGGAAAGAAGTGGTGACAATATGTATCCCTGTTTTTCTCCTGTTTTTATTTCAAACCATCTACTTAATCCGTCCTCTATGTGAAATGCACATAGATTGTCTCTATATGTCTTTTTTGATGTTGATGATCTTTATGAGGAAGCCATATCATTTTAAGATCTTCCAGAGAGAGTCCCTGTTTAAGCTGTCAAATGCTTTCTTAAAGTCAATAAAATTAATGTATATAGGTTCCTGCTTTTCTACATATTCTCTGATATGTAGTCATCACAGTTACAGAATTTGAGGCATAAATTTTGTTGTATCTTGGAAGTGATTTTTTTTATATTACAGAGAGACTATTCTAATCTTTTCCATTACATTCAGCACGTTCAGTTTAGAGGATAAAGCGAGTAAAATTGCTGGCATCGGTTGTCGAGAGTAATCCATTTAGTACAGTAACAAACAGATCTGGGCTATGTAAACAAATGGTAAAAATAATCATGTACGTCCAGATTCCTTTTTGTTCTTTAATCTTGCCAAGAGTCTCACCATTTAGATCTAAGAAAAATTTGGCAAATGTGACAATAATGGAGCAGCTCAGATTTAAAAGTGAACGGTTTTCATTGTAAATTTTCAAAGATTCAGTTGCATTGACTTTAGATGAGAAATTGCCAAAATGGATCTCACATAGTACTTGTCCACAGTTGTACTTTAGCATAGATATTTTGTTATCAGAGACTGTTACAGTATAACTCTTTCTGCCACAACTGTCTCATTTGATATTACAGGAAAAATGCATGGAAGATAACAAGGAAGACAACAGAATGAACACACGCAAGACTCAGCAGGTTGGTAAATATGGCTTCCGATTTATTAGGTTTAGCTGTCGTTTGCCATAGAACTTTCATTTTTTTATCTAAACATTATAAGTGAGTAGATCTGTGAAACTAATTTGTTCAAATGTACCGGCTTTAACTTGTTCATTTCATCTAAGATCAGAGATTTGTCACTGTGGTTTTGCTGACTGAGGAACAAAATCCGCAATAATAAAAGTAGTAGTCTTTCATAATACAGGGATGTCAAAGTTCAGACTTTAGTTGGAATTCCGACTCTTTGGTCATTGCCAACTTTCTTACTTTTGGCTGATCAAATACCGACTTTTAACTTTTATTGAATTCACGAGACAATCACGGTTTTATAATAATTTGCAATACAAGTTTCATACCATGACAGTGAAAACCAGAAGTACGAAAGAACCTCATACCTCAGGCGATAGTCCATAGTTGGACTGTTCGGCGACTGTTTGAAGGTCGAGATCAAAGTATGTAGCGCTTAACTCCCCACATCCGTCAACATGCAGAGTACTGACAACAAATAATGTGCCCATGATCTTGGAAAAAACTAGTGTAAGAGGGCAGTTGTTCGCCGTCAAGATCTAGATGGAGATTCTAGATCTAGGAAATGAGTTCTGGATATCTAGATCTAGATCTAATCAAATTTGATCAATACTTGTTGATTATGATGACGACACTGACTGTGTTATCATTTTAGTTCCTGGAATTTCCTCATGTTATATAATTTTGTAGTCCCATCTTAGGATCTTGTGCTAAATTGCAAACTTCTCTCAAAACAATGAAAACTATAGATTTCTTTAAGTGTCTTTCATAACCGGGTAGCGCCATAGCGTTTTTTTTTTTTTTGGATGGGGGGGGGGGGGTTTTTCAAAAGAAACTTTCCTTCTT
>JBCAUA010247347.1:0-20336 GCA_038406235.1 Peronia verruculata | reverse complement strand
GAAGCTAGAGCGGCCTGAACGATCCCATCTCTTTAATTGTTAAAATCTCAAATTTAATAAGCCATCGGCTTCAAATTAGTGTGTCAGTGGGTTTACAATAACTGAAACATTTCATCTGAGGCAAAAACACAAAGGAATTTGACACAATGAATTCATGTTGCACTACCCCTTTAACTGTGCATGGGAATTGTATTTGGGTGGCAGGCATCACACAAAGTAGTTTTTCATTAACAAACTTTATTTTCTTTGCTGGACACCAGAGTTGTTGAACCAATGTATTCAATTTAGTGAAGCGCACGCACTCACGCACGCACGCACACACACACACACACACACACACACACACACATACACACACAAAAATAATAATAAATAAATAAATAACAACAAAATAAAACAAACAAAAAAAAAAACACCTTTTGCTTGCATAATATAGAAAGAAAAATTCAAGAATTATCATGGTATAAGGTAAAAGCTTTTTTTATTTTCTTTGAGTAATAATTTAACAAGTTATTATTATTATTTGTTTTTTATAATTTACATTTCTAACAAAAATGATAGTGAAAACTAGCATCTTTACAGTGCTCATTCAACACCGAGTCTTGGGAAGCAACTGAACTGGTGAAAAACAATCCTCATTAAATAATGGAATTGTCTGTTATTACTACTAGTCTGTTTAGGTTTCTGGTCACCTAGATTGGGTACAGAGTCTACTTGATTGACACGTCACATTTATAGAAATTTTTTCTTCTGATTTTCATTATTTGATACTCGTGACAAATAGGGATAGGGTTTGGATGATATTATTTAGGTGACATGTTAGTAAAAAATGATAGGGAAAATTACTCAATGTCATCAAAATAGTGAAAATGATAGAAAAAAAAAAAGAAAAAAAAATGTCATCTAAATGATGAAAATGACTGTGAAAATTACTGTTTAAGTACTATGTCATTCAATCGGAGAAAATGATTGGGAAAAATACTATTTAGGTGACGTCCAAAACATGAAAATGATTGAGAAAATTACTTTTTAAAGAACATGTCATCAAAATGGTGAACATGACTGGGAACATTACTGTTTAGGTGATATTATGATAATGATGAAAATGATTGGGAAAACTAGTATTTAAGCAAGATGTCATCAAAATGGAGAACATGACTGGGAAAATTACAATTTAGGTGACAAATCATCTAAAAATTACCCCCGCCTTGAATGCTACTGGTCCTCACCTATGTGACAGCCTGTGGTGGAACTATCAAAGCGAGCTGGACTGCAAGTTGGACATCCTGGTGGTGTCTGTGAAATGGACACTCCAGGCAATGTTGCTCTGTGAGATGATGTCTGGCCACTGCTTTGAGTGGGACTGGTTGTGTGTGAAGAAGCTGGAGAGATCATGGTCTTGCTGGTGCCATTCAGAAACTGTACCACCTCTTGCAAAGATGACGGAGAACTCACAAAGTCAGAGACCATAGTCTGTGGATATGGTAGCAAAACGTTCTGTTAGATCAAACTGCAAACAAAGACTCACAAGAAGGCTTGCGTGGATAATTCTGGGCAGCCACTACATATGTACAAAATTTGTAAAAATGATATTTTTCAATAACTATTATTGTAAGAGACTATAACGGAAGAGAGCCCAGTCCTACTCCACATCATGACTCTAATCCTGCTACTACCGCTCATGAACACACTGATAGCCAGTAATCAATAGTTAACTGAAACATGGGTTAAGAATGGGAGTTCCATGTCCAGCCATGCTGAGATTTCATGTACACAGATTTCTTGGCTTGTCAGATACATTTGAAATCTCAGCAATGGACTTGTTTGGAAACTCCATGTGGTGAGACCTTTGATCATGTGGTAGCTGAAACCACATTGTGACTAAAGGCTTAAAAAGGACTAGTCTTCTTAATTCAAATGCATTGAAAAGTTAATCAACTTAACCTCTTGCCCTGTTTGACTGTTGTTACATTCAAAAGCTGTATAATAATCATTCAACCGTGTGAATTGCTCACAGCCCAGTGTATGCTATAACATAAACAAAGGAGCAGGGTGTCTAAATCACATGACAAACCACAATGTGAAATGAAGAGAGCATTGACCACCACTGCGTAATCATTTGAGTCCATTGATAGTACAACACACCTGACAATAAATTTGTTCTCAGGTCATGCAAAAAATGAAAAAAAAAAATATTCTTTGAGCTAATGTTAACAAAATCTTCCACGAACAGTCCCTAGATGCTATAAAAATACATGAAACAGCCTAAATCAGCAGAAGGACTTACTGTTGGTGCATTTTGAGTTTTGAAATGAAGAAAAACTGTTCCTTGGTGAAGAAAGTTGGCCAAATTTTGTACAGCTTTCTCAGATGATGTTTGTGACTTTGGATTTTGATCACCTGCAACATCTCCCACAAAATCTGGAGGATCAAGTAAGCTGAACTGCGCATGTAAACCTCCTTGGTAGAAATCAACCTGGATACATAAAGAGACACAGCAAATAAATAATCTAAAAAACCACATCCCACATGCATACTACACAGACCTACGTATGTTACTATAAAGTGTAGAAATGTGTGTAGCTAAACAAAACACGGCCCAAAACCCAACTGAAAACAAAGATAAGCTTTCTAATAATAATTTAGAATTTTCACAAGTTAACAAGTTGGTTATGGACACTTTTCTGAGCGTTATGGACATGCTTTCAGATTTCTTAAATTTAAATGGTCTCTTCAAGGAAACAACTGTTTTAATGCATAACTGTTTAGAAGGTCAATGCGTCCCTCGGTTACATAAACCTAAAACTCAGCTCTGCAATCCTAACCAAAACATATAAGATTGAAACTAAGATTTTCTGTAACAACTTTGCTGCTACCCAAACATTAGCCCTCTCGTGTATGGCAAGATGTAAGTGATACGTCAACTGCCACTCCACCACCGACTTCCTCTTCTCCTCTAGCATGTTTGATCTGCTGTTGCCCACCACTGACCAGGCATTTGCAACAAGAATCTTTTGATAGACTTTGCAAACTAAGAACAGAAACTAGATCTAGGTGAACAATCTGTTTCTTTGTTTAACACTGAAAAAAAGTCCATGCTCTCATTGCTTGGGAGAAAGTAAGGGACAGATGTTGGTTGGCTCCTGTACAAGATTCCGAAGCAGTGCACAGAGTGAACAAGACTGACGGTCCTTAGTTTTTAGCACAGGACTACAAAACTAATAGATACTATATCAGTGAAGCAGTAAATGAGTGCAGATAAAAAACTGCTGGAAATCCTAAAGCAAGCATGTTATATATAAAGAAACAATCTATCACATCAGCCATTTATAGTAAGCCTTTGCTCAAGTGCATCATCAATCAGGACATTCTTTCTCTCTCTCACTCCTTCTAGCTTGTGAACTTTGATTTTTCTACTTAAAGAGTCACACTCACTAACTTGTAAATTAGAAATTCTAAGAATGGAGACATCCATAATGCTTTTCAGTTGCTGGGTCAGCTGATAACGTAGAGTTGTGGGTTCTTTGGAAGCAATCTGGGTGTTACCTGGGAAGAGGAAATAATTGTCTGATCAAAGTTCTTCAATAATGGCTGGAGAGAGTGCAGTGAATCAATATTTACAGATATCTATGACATTAATATATTAGGCATTAAGTATACCGAGTATGTTATAGTAGATATTGTGTATTGTACCAAGGCATCATGTATCAATGTGTCTGTGGTTAAAAAAATTGAGTAGTTAATGTGCCACAATGCATGTACCTTATCAGCTTTACAAATACATTTTATAAATCTTTCTTGGTTATAAACACAACGAATGAAAAGTAAAAGGTGCATTACAAAAAGAAGACTTCAGCGGTATTGGTACTTGCATACCTGCCATCCGAATGTGAACACTGGAAAACATGTATTCCAGTGCGGGATTAACTTAATTCCTCATGTGGATCGCTAAAACTGTGGAAGTCTAAAGGTATCTATTTTTTTTTCCTTACAGAATTACCTTGGTGCTAAGAGACTGTCTATTTTTTGAGAATTTTTGTGAGTAGAAATTTGGAATTTGGAAATTTTGCCCAGACAGCAGCACTCTGCCCACTCTTCCATCAATTTTGAACTGCCAAGGGTTCTTTAATGTGCATAACGTATACATGGGACCTCCAAAATATATTTGCCCTTATCTGAGAAGGCAAGACTTCGGGCTTCCCTACCAGGAAGAAGCCAGAGGACCGTTGAGTCTCTGAAAAAATACAGTTTTTGATCTTCGTATTCTTCCATCCCCTAATTTAATGCATGACCCATAAGTCCATCCTGACTTGTTTTCTCCATGAGCAGATGCCATACCACAGAGCCACTGCCTCCCCCCATCTACTGTCATATATTATCATAATAAAGAAATTAAAATTTAAGTCTTAAGCTGGTTTCAAACAAGCATCAAACTGTTACATTATAATAGTGTTTGGAAGGACATTCAAAGCAAAATTTATTGAGTCTCCCTTTAACTTGATCAGACCCTCGACCCATTTCTTGTGAAGCTAAAGGGAATTCAGAAATTAATTGTTTTCATGTCCAAAACAGATACTGTAAACCTGAAAGGAATAAAATATTCCCCTAGAATTACCTAAAGTTGCCTCCCATGTTTTTCTGACAAGATATATGTAAACAGATAAAAAGTGAAAAAGCAACAGGGCTTCACCGTTGCCATTAGATTAAATAAAAAACTCATGGCACAGGTTTGAGACTTTAATTCTACAAGGGGTTGAGAATGATTTGAAGATAAGACCCTGCATTTTTTTTTTTCAGTGACTCAATGGTGCCCTGACTTCTTGGATAAGGAAATCTGATGCCTAGCCTTATCACATATGGGTGAATGTTTATTTCCATGCTCCTGTGTATACATTATGCATGTTAAAGAACCCTTGGCAGTCAAAATTGGATGAAGAGTAGGCAAAGATTTGCTCTCCACAAAATTTCTAACTTCCAAATTTCTACCCTCAAAAATTGTTCACAAAAATGCACTGAGAAAATCTGACTTTCTTAGAATTGAAAGACCACATACAAAATAAAAAAGAATGAGAAAGTTACCTATGAGAGAGAATTGTAGATGACGTAAGTCATTCTGTAGATAGCAAGCACTAACATCAAAATCAACCAAGTCAGGATCCTTTGGGCTGAAGTCATAGATGTTGTAGATGTAATGAAGTGATTTCTGAGGAAAGTTTTGTACACAAAGTTACTACTGTATGCATTTTTTGAATGACGAACAGAATCATCACGTACTCATCATGGGCAATGTAAGTTTTATTAACAGTGTGACATCTCAATATTTATTTTCACAATCTGAAGACCGAGAAAGATGAAATAAAGGCTTCTTTTATCTTCATTTCATTTACTCATCTTAAAATTTCTCTTTCTCTTGTTCGATAAGAAAACAGATGGGACTAGGCCAACTCCAGTGCAGGAACTCAAAGAACAGCATCAATCACAATGAAATCTGCTAACAACAGAAAGAAGGAGAGCTCCTTTCTTAGATAATTAAGCTTAACATGAAATAGGTCTAAATGAATGTACAAGTTATTTAATATAAACCTCATATTAGGAGTAGCAATGCAAACGGTATCAAGTGATTACATTGATATGCTGAGAAAACTGGAGTTCTGAGAACATCCCCAAGACAACAAATGGATTTGATGAAGTACTAAGGAGGACATGAAAACAACTGGAACAAGGTCTGAGCTGAAGAAAACAGCATAGAACTGATTCCATAAGATCAAGAAAGAAAACGTATAGATCTATTAGATAATCAATTTATTTCTTAATTTATTCTCTAATAAGTTTATTTCATTCATTCATCTATAACTATATTTACCAAATATTTATTTCATAATCTGTTCATTTGCATATAGCATAAATTCAAACACTCTGATTTTCCAGCATGAGGAAATGGCCATAGAAAGGGTCAGATGGGACAGAGTGCGAACTGAGAGATAAGCAGAAGAATGAATGATGGAGAAAAAAAAAGAAAGAGAGAGATGGAGAGAGGGAAAAGCAAAGATGTAAAGAAAAGAGAGGGTGAGACTATAATGTCAGAGGATGTGAGTAAAAAATTGGTGAGAGAGAGAGAGAGAGAGAGAGAGAGAAAGTTAGGATAGGCTCACCATTCCCCCTTCAATATGCCAGTTAATTTACACACAATGACAAAGGATTTAACTGTTCAGAACAATGATACTACACTGCCGATAAGCATGCAAGTGTGAATCAAGATTGGAAAACCTAGTTTTCCCTACCTCTGGGATGTCAATGGTCAGGAGAACTGGAACATTCTTGAGTGGCTCACCAAACTGTGTCAGTGCCCATTCATCCTGAAAGAGAGCAATAGATAGATACTACAATTTGTTGAAAGAAGCCATTGATACCTTTCACAACTGTCAGGCCCTCATATCTCAAACAGAACTTGCAGCCCAACTTCATACCACATCTTAAACTGAACCCACTCAGCTGTGGTACAGATGCCTAAAAAAACGACAGCGGACTAAAAAACCTCTGGCCACATCATGGACAGATGCGGCACAAACATCTGTGAGGTAACATTTATTGGTGCCACATACATATACATTCATAGGCACAGAAAATTTCACTCAGTTGTCAGTAGCTACAGCCAAGAAGATCTGCAAAAATCCAAATCAGATTAATACATGTCATTAAGAATTAATCCAATTCATTTATTTTCTTGTAAAATGCTGTAAGCATTAGGCTGATTTGAATTGTTCTGTAAAGTATTACTCTGATTTGGGTTTCTTCATTTTGCATTAATATGATTTGGTATTTAATTTCCAGCTGCATCCTGCTGGGAGTAGTTTTGTAGCTCGTCAGAAATAAGTCCAAATAACTTTTACTTTTCAAGATATATTTAAAAACTAATGGCCAGTACAATTAAGCATAAAGCTTTTGTCGTGTCAGCTCAACGCAAACCAGTTGGTGGAGCGAACTTTGGACAAAACGTGGGTGACATGAGTTAATGAAATGATCAGTGAACACAAAATTCACAAAAGATTGTATAAGTGAATTATATTGAAATACAAAAGTGCACCTCTTCAAATCAGAAATCATATTATTTTAGACATGGTACACATTCAAAATGACAGTAAGAATGGGATGAGAGAATTATTAGCAGCCATGTATAATCAAGTGAATTATGTTTCCTGATTGTGTGAGATGCTACTAAGTAAAAGTTGTACATGTATAATATACTGATTCTGATATTATCCTACAGCAAAAAATATGTCTCATCTCTGTAAAACACAAACATCACCAAATATGGCCCTAATGCTCTCACACTGAAAATAAAATCAGGGCAGTACTGACCACTGTTAAAAAAAAAAAAAAAAACCCAACTTCTTTTGCTACAAATTTGATGGCACTTCAGTTGATCACCAAAGAAAATCCCATCACATATTTGATGACAAAAAAAAAAAAAACCAAACCACACACACATACGCAATCAACACTCTCTGTAGTGACTATGTCCAAAACTAACTGTTACACTGTAGCAAATATTGTTCTTGAATGTTTTTATCTGCCTTTGTCTGATCTCTCTAATAGATTTGTTCTGACCTGCAAATGGATGGAAAACCCCATCTCATTTTACTAGGGAGATACAAACACTCCAAACAGCTCACTGCCATTGACATAGAAAAAAAATGACTACTGACAATTTGTTGTTGAATCTCGTAAAAGTGCCATAACAAACATCAGTGAATAATCTATTTTTAACAGTGAGGTACAAACACTCCACCGAGGATTTCCAGTTTTTTGTTAAGTTGAATATGAAGTATTTAAAGAAGAGACCAAATGAAAAATGATTTCCCAGTAATCATGATCGTAGTGTTGGAACCTGAAAAATGAGTACATCTTGAAAGATAAAATATTTCAGATGAGGTTATTTCCCAGTTCCAACAATATTGAGACAACTGGGAAATCAACACAGTCATGATCTGATGTCCAATACTTACAGTGGAAAAATACCAGTTCCATGTGGAGTTAAATGCTGCACCCAAAGGGAAGTTACCCCTCTGACCTGTCCACACATCTGTACTAATCCCTCGAATGCTTGTCTGGAACAAGACATAAAAAAGGAAAAACACTGTGCATAATTCCAGGCTGGGTCATACTCTAACTCTGCGTTGAAGACATGGGGGTCACTCACAGCCTCCATCACACAGATCAACGGAAACTATTCTGGGAGCACAATTTTTTTGTTAAGATTTGCTATCAAGTAATTTCCAAAGGTAACTAGTTGAGGCAATTTCTCAAGCAAGCCTTTTTAGTTCTATTTGTCTCTATAGTGTGTTATTGCTAAAACAAGAAATCATAAATTTCATAAAATAATTACATTTAAGGAAGTTTTGCCTTCTAAAGTGGACTTGTCATATTCCTTGCATGTGGAGAAAATACAGCATAAACACAGGTCGTTCTAAAGCAAGTTGATGGAGATAAGGATTAAAGACACACAAAAGGGAAGGAAAACAAAATTAGGTTTAGAGCTCACTCTGCCTGTGTAGACAAAGTTTCCTGACTCAAAGTGAAACAATTCCTGGGGACTTTTCATGGCTACATGATTTTCGTCGACCATCTTGACATTGAATTCCTCTGGGGTAATTGGGGTGACGATGCAAGTGCCGGTGTCTTGGAATATCAGGTAAGAGATTCCTGCAACAAGGATAAACGAAAGTCTGCTATGGTTCCGTGAATCATATAACTACATTTAACTGTCATGACAGAGAGCTGTAGTGATCAAACAAGATCATTTAGCCAATATAAAATTTATCCGAGCAAATGAATCATTTAAATTGAAACATAATTCAAAGACAAGAAATGCAAACAATACCAAATGATCAGATTCCAATGCTAAAAAAACAAGAGTTTTTGGGAACATCCTCTAAATTTTGCTAGCCATGAAAATAGCTGTAAAAATGTATTTTTAATTGTAGGACAATAAAACAGACAGAAATAGCCATATAAAGTATGGCTGGGAGCATAACATGAAAGGAATACAAATCAGCGTAATGCCAATATATATATAACATGCATTTCCACTCTTCATTACATCCATGTGATTTCCTGACACCCTAGGCAGAACAGTCTGATATGTGGACTTTCTAGGTGAGGTGAAAAATACAGCAAAATCTTTAGACATTATCTAAATTTCAGAATCTTTAGCACTCTAAACTGTGGGAACATTTTCAAATCATAAAAATTTCTGGAAATATCACTTTCTTAAACAGTGTATTCAATCACAACCATGTAACACAACTAAAGCCACTATAAGCTACTGTTATAGTAATTTAGTAGATAAATTACACACATACATACACAAATATTTACAAGCAAACAGAAGACATGATATAGAAAGACCTGTAAATAAATAGATTCATAAAGTAAGAGTGAGTCACAATTTTTACCCATTCTGAAATCCAAGATTTGAGTGTGAATGGATGAATCCATGACCACCTGGTCCCCTGGCATGGGTTTGGAGTCAATTCGCACTATTTTATCAGCTTGATTGTACCATTCCTGGCAACGGAGAGAGAATACAATCTTCACTGACACTTCAAGTGCTAAGATATTCCAACAGACTTTAGAAACTGAACATATAGATTACTTGAAAATGAAATGATGGAAACACTGTCACCACAGAACTCCTAATGTCATCACTGGAGAGACTGACAGCTACGATTCATGAACCTGATATATCAAGTAAGTGTACATGTATCTACGGGTGATGGCACATTTAACACAACAAATCTGAGGTACTTCTGACCTTTGCAGGTAAAATGTTAGGGTTGTGACATTTCTTTTTAAAGAGTGAAAACCTCACAAAAACACAACAAACATATTGTAAGCAGATCTGAGTATAAATGGATGATCACTGAGAAATTGTTTTGGTCAGCTTTATTGCTTTCCTTTGCCAGGCATAGGGCATACTGAACAAGCAGCATAAAGAAGAAAAAAAAATGGCCATTGTATCCTCAGACTGAAACTTACACCATGGAAAATTCCACAATATTCCCGGTACAATTACATGCATAGGAATTTTTTTTTTCATAACGTATCATTTGATTGGCAAGAAGTAAAGTGAATTATTCTTCTTCCCACTGCTTGTTCAACATCTTTTATATCTGACAGAGGGAAGCAGCAGTGATGGTCTAAACGATTTCCCACTGAGAAGACAAGATCAGGAAGCAGATAGTGAGCAATGACAGAGCAAAACAGAGCTGTTCTGAATCTCTATAGATAGTCAAGGCTTTGGCCACGTAAAAGTTGAGTCTGACTGCACATAAATGGTGCAAAATAGTGGCTTTTTCATTTACACTGCAAAAGGCAGGAAGAGTAATAACATCTTTCTATTTGTCTCCATCCTTTTTCTAACTGCTGTTGTTGCAATAATTTACGTGTTGTAAAATTGTATTGTAAATAAGATTGTACGTATTAATTGTTCACAGTACAGTGTGATCACAATATGAACAAAGAAGCCAAAGGCCTCCCATCAGGCGGCAACTGGCACTGTTAAACCAACAGACAGTTCACTATCACCCTACAATAACCCATACAGAAAACAGAGGCATACATGATAGTTAAGAAAAATTGTTGAGCACAACCTTGATCTCCCTAGACAACTTACTATTTCAATCTTTTGGGTAGATTATGATAGCTATAGCTATAGTAAATCAGAACCAGTCGGAAGCTTAAGCTTTTTCTAAGAGCAAGCATCACATGCTGTCTATTATTCATTTGCTAATAAAGTACAACCAACTCTTAAAGGAACCACTGACTAATAATAAGAAAACACAGAAGTAATGAGTGTATATTCACTGCTATAATAAATCATTTTCAGCATTTCTGAGCTTCTGACAAAAACTGTTCACAACCCACCATTTCATGAATGAAGCTATTATGACTCTATGGAATTAACACAAAACTCTATAGTTTCATTTCTTTTTTCTAATGTTTCATCTGATAGCTCTCACACTCAGTGTAACATTAGTCTGACTTATACCATCATTGTAAAGTGGTGATGATGAAAGATACAAATTGTACACTCATGCACAAAACATTACCCACACTTTGCAGTGGAATAGCTTACTTACATCATATTCTCCAACCTCATTCAAGGTAGTGATAATGCGCTCAGAGCGAAACCTGAAGTGGCTGGGAATTTGTGGCACTGGTTTTGATGGTTTTCTGCCATTGCAGAGAATACCTGTGGGAAGCTGGAAAAACAACGACGGGGTCTCTAATCACAACAAGACCACACACAGTGTGCTTAAAATAGTTTTGTTTTTAGCATCTGACAGTGAGAGACCCCCAATAACCTTCTCAGTCACTTCCATGAACTGATATAAGATAAATAATGACATGTTTGATGAACACACTTTTTGAAGCAAATCATTCATGATCAACTAACATCTTTTTTCATTGAAGTTCAGCCACTTAACTCAAAGCATGTCAAGTCTCTGACATCTCCCATATTTGAACCTACTACGGGCAACATGAAACTGATTGGAGGTAGCCAAATCTGTGCACATAAATGTTAGAAGAAGATTTAAAGCATAAGAAAGTGAACAAAATGTGATTATTTTATCTCATTTGTCACATCAGACATCTGTGTGCATCTTGGAATACATTTGTCTTGCACCCAGGGTAAATGAGTCGAAAGTCGATTGGGGAGATTTCAAGTTACGCCCGTTTTAACTAATTTTCAACTGAGATATCAAAATTTTTTATTTGTTTTCCACAAAATGAAAATTCAACTTTTTCCAACCTGAAAAGAAAAATTTGGTATCTAACTCGGAAAATAGTTAAAAACAGCCGTAACTCACGATTGCCCGGAGCGACTTCCGACTCATTTGCTTTGGGCGCAAGACATTTTTTATTGTTCTCCAAATAACTATGGAAATCACGCACAATCATGGAAGGTGGGCAAAGTATTTTATGAATAATTCAAATTAACAGTGATTAAACTTACCTCAAATATTGATCGATCTTTGATGTAATTTTGAAAGAAAACAAAATCAGTGCGAACTTGGATTTCATAATTGGCCTCTGAGGGTGAGCCTGATTTAATGTATCGAGCAACATTTGACACCAGTGGCACTGGCTGACTGCTGGATGATGTTGTCCATCCATCTTCTGTTACAGGAGAAAACAGCGTTTCTATCATTGCAACAGAAAGCATGAACAATAAACAAGTCATAGAATGTGAAACATAACATTTGTACTCACCTCACTTTAGAACATTAATGATTTTTTAGTAAGTTATAGCAAATAGATCTAAGCATATGTGTTAGCTTGCTAATTCCTCTGCATCAATATTCAAAGCCTCATTTTATATTTCTCACCATCTATTTATTTTAAGTGTCTCGTTTTTTTTGTTTTTTTTTTTATAGTTTAGCATTAAATGTAAAACATTTATTTTATTACTTTGGTGGCGACAGCCATTTTGTGGATACTGACTGTTCCTTTTCTTCTTCCTCTCAAAGCTGTTGGTATGTATTGTGGAGGAAAAATGAATAAAGTGTTATAAGCCTGAGATAACAATTGTGTGTTCACAATGTCATACAAGAAGAGAAAGGATATACCAGTAGTTTCATTTCATTATTGATATATCAAAATCTCAAGTTAATTAACAAACTTTTCTTTGCGTTTTTTTTTTTTTTGCATGCCAAAAGACTCCATTTAACAAGTTGTCTCGCTGAATTCCTGCATCTTTTATAATACCACCTGCAATCACTGCAAGCTGAGTGGCGGACTTAACTATATCACATCGTGATTTAATGAACGTCTTTTCCTTAGTTTGTTTGCTATATTTCATGATTGCCCAAACATTTCCCAGAGAGAATCAATTTTTCACAATAGGACGCTACCCATGCAACAATTTGTGAGATATTACATTATTATTTTGCTACTACATTTATTATGATGGACATCAACACTTCATTCAAGAGGTTATCATATGCCTCGAAATCCTTAAACAGAGCCACATCTGATCCCATTTCAAAATTTCTGGCAGATGATCCAAGTTTTGATAAATGCAAGAGTGATGAGGTACCTGTGAAGAAAAAGTCCACGACAACTGTTTCGTTATGAGTGTCATCTTTCATACAAGCCTGCCATCTGTTGCACGCTTTGTCCCGCACTGTTTTAGGTCCTCCCATAGGCTTGAAATAAGCATTGGTCCCATAATTTAGTAGTACTGGAGTGATTGCAATGTGCTCTGTAAGTAAACAATAAGCATTTCGGAGAGACAGAGAGTTAGAACAGTATATTATTCAACAAAAACGGCTATAGATTCTTCTGATAATGAAACACAATTTTAATTCTGAATCTTGTTCTTTTCGTTTACAGCAATACCCTATTTACATTTTATATGTTTTCATTACTGCCCGATGAAGAGACAAGGTGGCTCGAAAATTTGGCTAGCTATATTAATTTATTTTATGAACTAATTCACAATACTTCATCATATCCACTCATACATGATCACATAACACAATAGTGTTATGTTATTTTTTTACCACGGTTGTGGACAGCTGAGATAACCACCACTACAGGAGGTTGAAAAGCTTATAAAAACCATAACATACTTCATATTGTTTTTCAACTTTTTTGATGTATTTGATTAGTTGCCGGTGGGCAGTCGTTTTGATTTTGAGACATTTTTTTGTAAAATGATAAGCTTTCCACTTTGATCTCTGAAGGCTGCTAAACTAAGGTATGAGAAGGATAAATTTATTCCAGTAGGAAATAGTAACACACACTTTCTGACAAAGTGAACACTGCTTGTTTGTCCTGCTCTGTCTTTTGTGCAAATTTCAGAACAGCTTGGAAACATCATGACACACTGGGTAAGAGCACTTACTCCACCTTGCAATTCCAAAAAGGTCAATGTAAAGCTGCTTCTTCCTCAAGCAATACAAATGTACTGCCACAAATACATTAACAGAAATATAAGGGGAGATCATATTCATGTGGTCATTGATGGTGCCTGTCAATTACTTCAGACACTGACATTTAAATGGCACACTTTTACATGGTAGTGCACAACTGTGGTTGAGTGAGTGTGAACAATTGACTGTGAGTACCAGATCTGTCATTTGGACTGATCCTGTAGTAAAACAATAGGCTCAAATGGACAGCAGATTACTAAATTATCTTTCATAAGTTTCAAATGAAACAAATCATCAGATTTTGTTTTGAGAGCAACAGATTTCAAACAATCTACTAGTCATATTAAAAGACACTTTTCAAAATCGTGGATTGCTATGATTCGTATGCACAGAGAAGGTCAAGGTCATTGCAACTTTCTGACAATGGCATTTGGAAATGTGCTTATTTCCTGTATAATTTCATTAAATATTCATGCTAATGTTTCTATGAAGGAACATATCTTCCATAGCCTAGTCATCAAATGAAAAACAAACAAACAAACAAACAAACAAAACAAACAAACAAAAAACGTTACCCACTGACCTATGTTATTGATCATGGTATATTCAAATGTGTATGTTTCTATAGGATCAATGTTAGACACTTGACAAGTTTTGCCTGGGGACACCAACAAGAAAGCATATAAAATGAAATGACACTGATACTGATTAGTTTCAAAATGAAACTAAAGTTTCTTAATGTTGGGTTCCTCATCACTATTTCAGCTGCAGTGATATACTTCACTCTTTCTACTGCTGTGATCCAATCATCTACTCAACTAATCCTCTTTAAACTTATAAAAAAACACCATCTTTCTGCATATTTGTTTAGAACATTAATTTACTTATACAAAATTCTACAAAGAACACATTACAACACAAAAAACATAGCAATAGTAACAAAAAAAAAAAAAAAAACCCTCTCTAATGTTCAAAGATTGTCATATCAAACAAGCAGGAATGATGAGTACACTGAGACCAAGGAAACACAGCATTTACAAAAGTGAATTTGCTTTATTCACCTGAAATTACTTTAGTGTTAGAATTGATGCTCCTGAGCATCTGTTATCAGCCAAATGTTTCCAGTGTTGCTACGTTACTTAAACATCAAATCCAGGATTTAAATGGTTTCTCAAAATGTCAGACTTTATAGTTAAAAAATGAAAATAATGAGTTTATAGATCTATTTTTATTTCACTCCAGTAAATATCACCCTTTATTTTATTATTGTCTAACTCTCAAATCAGACCTGCTGAAGTTTCTCCAATGATAAAGAGCTGACTGGAGTTGTAGTCAGAGATGTATGTGTACACATCACCAGGATCGTAATGCCCATAGATCCGTACAGCAGCGATATTCATATCCTGGTCCACATACTCTTCGCGATATGTGATTGTTTGCGTTCCTCTCTCCCACCACTCTAGAAATGCCACAAAACTTCCATTGATCTTTGGGATCTGAGAATCTACAACAAAACAAGTCAATTCACTCCGGGGCATGGGGTGATAAGTTACCAGTGATATTAAATACAGCGGTCAGCATTGCAAACGTTAGGTGAAGTTAATAGTACAAGATACATAAAAAAAATCAGTCTGCTGTGCGTGGAACAAAGTATGTGGTACGTGTCCATAGTCAGTCCACAACAACTATCTCTTCTTCCCTTTTGATTCCATGCTCTGATCACTGACCAGTGTTTTGCATCCACATGCAGAATATTTCAATCTACACCATAAGCCGATGATTGGCAAATGACAGAAGCAATGAGAGCCCAAATCAGGCATAACTGGCTTCTTCATGTATCAATTTGTAAGTAACACTAGTAACACTAAATAACAGCTGATGCCTGTGTGTGTTCAGAGCAAAGTAGAGGACTGGTAGTGGCTGCCTAGTGTACAATGCGTAGGACTGAGTCTGAATGCAATAGGGTCTAAGTAGTGGATAGAGAGAGGGAGACCGATCACATCACTGAAACTCAGCACAAGACTACAAAATTAGCAGAGAAATGAAGAAAGTAAATGAAACACTTTTGTTTATATATCTATAAAGACAGAGGATCCTCTCAAATGTTGGAAGTAGTTCTGATACAGATACATACACTGATGGAACTGGAGACACTGCTGGTACAAGCGCTCTAGGAGGCAGATGTGGCTGCGTCAAGTGAACCAGGCTTCCGAGTTTAGAGAGGGGTGGTGAGGACTACAGCTTTGTAGACATTGATCTTGGTTTTGCTCTTAAGGCTCTTGTTGTTCCAGACTTGTCTGTAGAATCTACTGGAGAGCTGTTAACCTTCAAAAGTCTATTGTCTATTTCCTTGTCAAACTTGGCATCGGATGAGATTGTACAGCCAAAGTATTTGAATTGCTGGATCAGTTTCAGATTGGTCTCCGTGATGGTGATATGGGGTGTGGGGTGCTATTCCTGTGGGGCTGGCTGACGGAGGTTCTCTGACATTTTAACGCTGATTTCAAGGCTGAAGAGCTGAGCAGCATCCATGAAGCAGGATGTGATGGCCTGCAGGGCTCATTCTGTGTGGACGACAAAGTCAGTGTCATCTGTGAAGAGGAGGTCCCGGATCTGTCTCTCTTGGGTCTTGATCTGTGTCTCCAAGTGTCAGAGGTTGAACAGGCTGACATCAAGGTGGTATCTTATATAGACTCCGTTCTCATCATCCATGTCTTCAGTGGCCTGCTTGAGCATCATGCTGAAGAAGATGCTGGAGAGGGTAGGAGCTAAATCATGTTTTAGCTCTACATTTACAAACAAGTGTATTTACATTGCAGCTAAGAAATCAAGTCTTACCTCCTTGACTTGGACTGTATGGTTGACATGGAGGATCAGAGGCAGCAACAAATGGCAGGAACAGAACGGTCAAGATGGCAAGTCCTAAGAAAATAGAAAAATCTTTACAGGTATTAATAATGCCCGTACTAACATTATTTCAGTGGCCATTCCAGCACTTCAGAACAAATGTGTGGTAGTCTGGGAAATGGGTCCATTTGTCAAATATTTTACTTTTCGAATTAGATCTATCTCTCTCTCAAACTAGAGTTTTTACTGGTCATGTAGCGTTTTAAATGTGTAAAATGGGAATATCTTTAATATGAATTTTTTAAAATATGACCAGATAAGGACAGTTAACTTCGACAAAAATGTATTTCAAGTTTCAGAAATATCCTTCAATGAAATTCAGTGACCTTTACTTAATTTTCTCTCCAGCCCCCCCCCCCCTCCATTCTGAGGCAATAATTGTGAGAAAAAAGCTTTTACATGTTGGAGATAAGTAGGTGAATTTTGATTTAATATGCAAGCTCAATTTATAGATACAACAGAAAGGTCTCACATGCAGCGCATTCAAACGTCGTTATTTGCTGTTGAGTCTTGATCCTGTAACATCATCTTTTAATTTTTTTTTTTTTTTTGCATGGAGCCGCACGACAAAGAATAAATTGGGCTCTAGATCTACTCTTCTTCAAATGATTGTCACAAATTCACTTGTTTGCTTGAAACTTTACCACGGAATCAAGTCCTTAAATTTATGTTCAGTTTGTAGCAGTTTAAAACGCTTGCAAGCGTTCGAGAGGCCTTTGCCGAGAGCATAGGGCCTAAGTTAGGCTACACCTAATCCTAATGTAATCAAAGAAAAAACATTCTTAGAGTTTTCTGTCCTAAACTTCGTCAGTAAAAGCTTTTGGACCATCGCAATCCGTCAGTCTCATATAAAGGTCAACCGCCTGCCATTTTCAGAAAAAACGGATATGTCTCATCTCACCACTCGCTCCATAACATCACATACATTTTATTTCAAATGATGCAAGCATTCACTGAAATTCAAAGGTGGAAAATATGATTTAAGAGCAATAGGCTTATATAGCACATACAGAAAAATAATATTCATCTAACCTATGGTCTGAACTCATTTTGGCCTAGAAAAAATAACAACATGGCAAAAAAATTGTCGTACGAGAGGGACGATTTTCCTACTGCAAGTGTGATAAGCAGAGCAGACCTGCCGTTCCATAGACCTAGATTGCGATAGAATAATTAAACCATTCAGATGGGAGAGACTGAAATAAATATATGCACTCGAAAAGAATTTTACTTTCATGCATTATACTTTTCATATCTAGACAACCGATGAGTAGACCAACATAGACATTTACTTTGTCCCAAGCGTTAACTCTCAGAATTTATTTTTACAAGTTATTCATTCGTGTATTCTTCTCCTCAGCAATGCTAAGTGTATGATGAAAATCTGTCTTAAGTAGCAGTTTGCAGGCGCTCAAAGTTTTCTACATTTGCCTGGGTTTCAGAAGGGCATAACAAACGATATACTGATGCACTGAGGCTGCACAAAGGAATTAAGCAAATAATGATGTAGATCTGTAGCCCACCGATACTGTATTTAGGCATATCTAGAAATACACTCAAGGGGACGGAAATAGCAAAAGAGACTCGGTTGCAACAGAAGAGCAAGAACATCCACAATTACCTGATATCAAGATGGGTCTATGTTCGACACTTGTCTTCGCCATTTCAAACTCAAATATTGCTCAAGATAGGATGCGGAGGCGAAGAGAATATCAATTATTATGTTTGGTCTCTCCTGCTGAAGGCCAGACTTCATCGGAGTTGATGATAAATTATTGTCAGAGATCGTCCACCGGTGCTGTTAACTCAATGCACAATCAGAAATATATATATCCTTTCCTCATAAGTCACCGTACAGACTTTCTGTTTGGCTCACCTCAAATCTAAGAATCCAATAAATAAATAAATACATAAATAAATAAATCAATAGCAGGAATACTTCGGTTTAGTTCCATGAGTTTTTGTCTTATCGCTCAACGATGGTATTTCTTCTATAAACTAAATTTTATTGCTTAGCAATTGAAACATTTATTGCGCTATCATTCCTTGCCGTTAATGTTTATATAACAGTGCAGGGATATTTAAGCTGCATTGAAAAACAAAATAAGGCTTTCCCTACGGGGTAACAGTAGAGCATAGATCTTTATTGTCAGCACTTTTGAGTGAAACTTAATGAATTGAAAGAGGCGAGAAGCCAGTCTATGGATTAATTATTTTTCATGACTCTATTTTGATAGTTTGCAAACATCATGTTTACGTTATCAAATTAAAGCGATCTTTTTAACTTATCCAAACTGGCGAGATGACCGTAAACTTATTTATCTGCAATATCAGCAGCCAAAATGCTCTCAAAAAATTATGTGCAGCTTACACTCAGATTAAAAGATTCCTGTCCTTGAAATAGAAATATCACAGGTTAGTAAGCTTTGTGTCATTGGGGAAGAATCACAAAATCATAATATTTGAAGTTACACACTTGCATACGAGAAGCACACGGCATCAGGTTTGCCTTGCACACCTGACCTAAAATCAGCGATAGAGAATAACCCTCCTAATTAGTTATCAATTCGCTCTAATAACAATAATGTCTGTCCTTTGTCATATAACTGAATTACTTACTATCTTATCCACCTTACACTGGGACAGCGAGAGGATATCAGATCATTTCTCGTTGAAATGACAGATATCAGGTTATCAGAATTGTAGGGTCAAGACAGAAATCAACTGAAGTTAATCGTTAGGATATCACTCAAAATTATTTCCACGTTTATAACAGGTACTTATTACACGTTGAGTTAGGAGCATTTTGTTTAATGTCCACGGGCAAATGAATAGATCTAGTCTGACTGCAGGACAGATAGAGAGACGGACAGACAAAGTCATAGAGAGAGACCAATGGGCTGTGGGACCAACAGAAAGGCGGACATAATGACAGACAGACAGACAGACAAGCAAGCAAGCAAACAAGTCATAACAGCCATAGAGATACTACATAGAAGAACATTGACTGAGAAAGACAGTCAAATTGACAGATCGACGGAAAGTCAACATACATTTGTATAGTTAAACAGACAAAACAAAACGGCAGCCAGACAGTCATATAAACAGAAAGACTGACAAACAGAAAGTCAAACAGACTCTGGTTTTATCATAATGGTCTGAGAAAACACGATACCCTCCAGCAGTGTCTCTCTGTTCGACTGTACTCGATGACAAATAAATCGACATACCACGTCCACATTGTCATCTCAACCATTCCCATATGTGTATACTAAGCCATTTCAAAAACAAAATACCGGTGCCGCCAGCTGTTACTGTTAGTTCAGTAATCAAAATTTATTTTATTTGACAGAAACATGACAAGATATGATACAAATAACCATAATTTTCTCTTAGTTAAATGGAATAGAACAGAGAGAGAGAGAGAGAGAGAGAGAGAGAAAGAGAGAGAGAGAGAGAGAGAGAGAGAAAGAGAGAGAGAGAGAGAGA
>JBCAUA010247238.1:0-20338 GCA_038406235.1 Peronia verruculata | reverse complement strand
TGCTAATCTACACAATTCTCTCTACGGTGCGCTCTATGGTTGGGCCTGCAGTGGTCTCAAAGTAGCTATGTTACAGGACTGAAACTAAAAATTTTTTAATTTCATTATTTCAGGATTCATTTTTAAAAACAATGTTAGAGTTTTAGTTGTGGTATCCTCTGCAGATTTTCTTTGGTACCTTTAATTTACCACACTCTCTCTAACACAAAAAAGGAAACAGTGATATACTTACATCTCCATGTTTTGTATTTTTTGTTTTGTCTTTTTTTTTTTCTTCCTGATGGACAGATCTGTAGAGCATCTATGTCAAAAGAAATCATTGCCTATCACAACTCTGCGCACCACTGGGAACCATTTCTGTGAGCAATGCCTGATGTAATATCACAACTATTTCACAGTTTTCTGAAGAGGGGGTCTGTGTTAAATATGTCTACAAGATATTCCCCGTTCCAATCTTTAAATTTTGAAATGGTGAGCTTGCTAATCAGTAAGGCATGATTTACCTGTAAGAAAAACTTTTCATCTACTTTGTCATGCATAATTATGCCAAACAAAATCCACATTAAATCTACTTACATAGTTTGCAACATAAGAATTTTTAATGTCATGAATACAAGCAAAAGATCCCTTTATACCTATAGTACCTATATAAATCTCATACTTCCTGGTGGGCAATCTTATGATCCTGCTGGTAATCTCCTCAGTGCGTTGGTGATGACACTGTGGTCCAACTGAGTTTTGGCCATAGTTGCCCTTACTTTTGGGTGAACGGGAAAAATAAATCTCAATTCTGATTGTACATATCACATACGTGTAATATACTATGTTTGATGCAGCTTTCCAGGAACAGCGTCTCTCAGGATGATGTGTGTCCAGTTTGGTTTGCTCCTCTGTGAATGTCCTGCAATATAAAGCAAGAGAGCTGTAGTCTATATAAAACATATATCACTTTCTGACTGTTTGAATAATTTTCTGTATAATTAAAGAAAATTAAAGAGACAATATAAAAATCATTCCTCTGACAAGGATTTTTTTTTTTTTTTTAAACTAAAATCCCGAGCTCCTTTTTTTTTTTTTTTTAAGGTACCTAGTTAGTACTAAGATTGTAAGTTATATGGGGGAGAACCCACAGATCCATATGTGTATACACAACCAAAGATAAAATCATACATACAATAACAACAGTAAAAACATAAAGGGCGGATCAAGATGTTAACTCATTGTGCCATTGTTACTGTTAGTATCGCCTACTCTAGTACCCCTGGCCTATATTAAGACTCAGGGGGGGAGCTCATCCCACATACCCATTCCCTTTTACAGGGAACTTCCTGGTTAGAACTACACCACTTTCCTATCGGTCTAAATACTGCAGAGTTTATATGGTGTAGATTTTGGGTTAATTCTAAGGCAATGGTGCATGTTAGTGGGATGTACTAGCTATACTTTAACCTCGGCAGAAAAGGAACACTTTAATTGTGAACTGCATTGCTTGGTGAACTCATGTTACGATCTTAACTATTAAACAATATCTCTACGCATCTCCAGTCTAGAATGTGCCTCAGCATGTAAAAACTGCCAAAAGCCATGCTCAGACAGGTTCTAGTTACAATGCTAATCTACACAATTCTCTCTACGGTGCGCTCTATGGTTGGGCCTGCAGTGGTCTCAAAGTAGCTATGTTACAGGGCTGAAACTAAAGATACTTTAATATCATTATTTCAGGATTCATTTTTAAAAACATAATGTTAGAATTTTAGTTGAAAAGTATCCTCTGCAGATTTTGTTTGGTACCTTTACTTTACCACACTCTCTCTAACACACATAATAAGGAAACGCAGATCACTAAACAAAAAAATGACACAACTCCACTAATATTTCTATTTCCATACACATAAATAAACACATTTACACACATACCAAGAAAATATTCATCATTTCAAAGCCTTGCTCATAATCTACCTTCCCATTTTTACACATACAAACACGCATGTAACCTACACAAATCAAAATATTCCTTCATTTAACAAGAGCTGACATAGCTTTACTCACTATCCACAGTTCATTTCTACAAATATACAAACAAAACAAAATATGCCATCATTACCAGGTGCTGAAATAAGTTTGCGCATAATCTACATGATGGTATCTTCACAAAGACACATGCACGAAAAAAAACTATTTTATCATTCAACAAGAGCCAACACAGCTTTGCTCCAATTCTATAACAACAAAAGTGGCATACGCTGGTTCATTCAATGCCTACAACTTTACAAAGAACTGAAAGGCAGGACCATTACATAAGACATCACCCCTACCCCACCCCAGCCTTTCAGATTTTCTTTTTTTTTGTTTTTTTTTTTGGTTTCTTTTTCTTTTTTGTTTTTTTTTTTGTTTTGTTTTTCTTTTTTCTTTTTTTTTAATGGAGGCCTCCATTTAAGTCTACTTCCATTTACTTGATAACGCTACATTTTAATATATATGGGACATCACTTGGAAACACAACTATCCATAAATAAAATAGTTCACCATCTAACAGTAGCTGACATAGGTTTGGTCATAATCTACATTTCATGTTATACACATATACACACACACATACAGACAAATAAAATATTTAATCATTCAACAGGAGCTGACACAGCTTTGCTCATAATCTACATTTTGATCTCTTCACACATACAAAGACACATATGCACACAAAAAATAAATATTTCATCATTTAATAGGAGCTCATAGTCTATAACAACAAAAGTTGCATATCATGTTGGTTCATTCAATGACTAGAACTTTACAGGGAACTGAAAGGCAGGACCATTACATAAGACATCATCCTCTACCCCACGCCTGCCTTTCATCAGATTTTTTTTTTCTTTTTTTTTTTAATGGAGGCCTCCAAATAAGGTTATTTTCATTCATTTACTTGACACTGATAATATTATAGTTTAATATATGAGGGACATTACTTGGACCACACTACATCATTTGACAAAGATAATATCATTGTGGATACAAATCTACATTGCTATTTCCATACAGGTATGTAATATACATACACAAATAAAATATTACACAATATCACATGGACAAAAAGATACCACAAATTTACATATATATCTATATTTACATATCAACATGCTCACACACACATTTCACAATAAATTCACAACTCAAAATATTAAAGCATTTAAAAAGAGGTGCAAAATCTTGCAGAATACATCTACAAAAAGATAGCAAAAATCTGCATATATGTATATATATATCTATACTTCCACATCTATAAGCTCACACACTCATTTCACAGTAAATATCTAAACACGCACAAAATGAAAACTATTACAACATTCAGCAATTGATAGCATAGGTATGCACATATAAATATTTGCTTTCTGTTTCCATACAGACACTTTACAAAAAATGACATAGGAATGCCTAAATAGTAAAAATTCCATTACTCATCACATAAGCAAACACACAAAATAAAATATCCACCATTCACCCTAACTTCCTTCATAATTTGCATAAATACAAATACACAAATAAAAATATTCCAGCATTTAAAAAGAGGTGTAAAAAAAAATAATACATCTACAAAAGACAGCACAAATCTGCATATATATCTATACTTCTACATCTACATGCTCACATACATATTTCATAATAAATATTACACAATAAGGTATCCAATATAAATTACAAAATATGAGATAGGTATGCATATATACTAACAATCTCATTTCTAATGACATAAGCGAACACACACACAAAATAAAACATCATTTAAGCTAACTTCATTCATAACCTACATTTCAATAACTACCTACATACAAACACATACACATGTAAAAAAATACACCAGAATTTTACAAGAGCAACATCAACAAAAGGAAGGGTTAACTGACTTATGAGTTGGCTGATTGGCTGGTTGGTTTAGGTGGTCAATTAGTTGCTTGGTTTGGTTGGTTGGCTGGTTGGTTTAGTTTGCTGGTTTAGTTCGTCGATTGGTTGGTTTATTTAGTTGGCTGGTTGGTTTAGTTGGTTGGTTTTGTTGGTTGGCTGGTTAGTTTAGTTGATTGGTTTAGTTGGATGGTTAGCTGGTTGGTTTGGTTGGTTGGCTTGTTGGTTTAGTTGGTTGGTTTGGTTGGTTGGCTGGTTGGTTTAGTTGGTTGGTTTGGTTGGTTGGCCGGTTAGTTTAGCTGGTTGGTTTAGTTGGATGGTTAGTTGGTTGGTTTGGTTGGTTGGCTGGCTGGTTAGTTTAGTTGGTTGGTTGGCCGGTCAGTTTAGTTGGTTGATTTGGTTGGTTGGCTGGTTAGTTTAGTTGGTTGGTTTAGTTGGATGGTTAGTTGGTTGGTTTGGTTGGTTGGCTGGTTGGTTTAGTTGGTTGGTTTGGTTGGTTGGCTGGTTGGTTTAGTTGGTCGGTTTCGTTGGTTGGCTGGTAAGTTTAGTTGGTTGGTTTAGTTGGATGGTTAATTGGTTGGTTTGGTTGGTTGGCTGGTTGGTATAGTTGGTTGGTTTAGTTGGATGGTTAGTTGGTTGATTTGGTTGGTTGGCTGGTTAGTTTAGTTGGTTGGTTTAGTTTGATGGTTAGTTGGTTGGTTTGGTTGATTGGCTGGTTAGTTTAGTTGGTTGGTTTAGTTGGAATGTTGGTTGGTTGGTTTGGTTGGCTGGTTAGTTTAGTTGGTTGGTTTAGTTGGATGGTTAGTTGGTTGGTTTGGTTGGTTGGTTTAGTTGGTTGGTTCAGTTGGTTGGTTGGTTTAGTTGGTTGGTTTAGTTGGTTGGTTACACATGAGTTGGTTAGTTCCTCATGCCACACCATGCAAACAACACCCCAAGTATGAAACTTGAAACAAAAACAAAATAAAAATCAGTACATAAAAATATCCAAATATCATTACATAATTTCACAAAGAAAACATCATTACATACATAAATAAATATTATCATTTCCATAAACACATAAACTTTTATTATAGAATATAACATTTCTAAAACAATAACACAGGTATTCATATATATAATTACATTTCCATTTCAACAATAGCAAAGAAAAAGATTTTAATTATAGAGTTCATATAAATATCTAAATGCACGCATGCACACACCCACTATCTTTCACACAAGAAAAGTGATTACATCATTCAACATAAAAAATGTCACAGGCAAGAACACACATATCCAAGCACACTTCATACAAAACACACACACATCATTTAAACTAGCTTTCTTCATAATCTACATGTTCAGTTATACACACCAACACACACACAAAAATATTCCATCATTTAATAGGAGCTGACATAGCTTTGCTCATAATTTACACTTCTAGTTATACACATATACAAACACACAGACACACAAAAATAGTCCACCATATAACAGGAGCTCCGATAGCTTTGCTCATAATCTACATTTCCACTTATACACACACACACAAAATATTCTACAATTTAACAGGAGGTTAAATAGTCTTGTTCATAATCTACATTTCCACATATACACATATACAGACACAATACACACAGACAAAAAAAAAGTCCATTCAACAGGAGCTTACATAGCTTTGCTCATAATCTACATTTCCACTTATACACACATACACACACACACACAAAACAAATATTCTACCATTTAACAGGGGCTTAAATAGTCTTGCTCATAATCTACATTTCCACTTATACACACATACACACACACAAAAAATATTCTACAATTTAACAGGAGCTTAAATAGTCTTGTTCATAATCTACATTTCCACATATACACATATACAGACACACATACATACAGACAAAAAAAAAAGTCTATTTAAAAGGAGCTTACATAGTTTTGCTCATAATCTACATTTAAGCATATACACATCTACACACACACATACAAAGTATTCTACCATTTAACAGGAGCTTAAATAGCTTTGCTTATAACCTACATTTCTATGTATACACACATTCAAACACACATACTCGAAAAGAAAAAAAAAATTCATCATTTAAGAGGAGCTGACATAGCTTTGCTCATAATTTACATTTCTATTTATACACATATACAAACACACATACTCACACTAAAATTCCATCATTTAACAGGAGCCAACATAGCTTTGCTCATAGTCTACATTTCCACCTATACACACAGAGACATACACACACACACAAAATATTCTACCATTTAACAGGAGCTTAAATAGCTTTGCTCATAACCTACATTTCTGCTTATACACATATACACACAGACACACACACAAAGTATTCTAACATTTAACAGGAGCTTAAATAGCTTTGCTCATAATCTTCATTTCCACATATACACACATACAAACACATATACTAAAAAAAAAAAAAAAATTCATCATTTAAGAGGAGCTGACATAGCCTTGCTCATAGTCTATATTTCCAGTTATACATATAGAGACATACACACACACAAAATATTCTACCATTTAACAGGAGCTTAAATAACTTTGCTCATAATCTACATTTACAGTTAAACACATAAATACACACAGACGAAAAAAAAGTCTATCATGTAACAGGAGCTCACATAACTTTGCTCATAATCTACATTTCCACTTATACACACACACACATGAAAATTTCATCATTTAGCAGGAGCTTACATAGCTTTGCTCATAATCTACATTTACAGTTATACAAACATACAAACACTCACACTAGTACCCAAAAAATTCCATCATTTAACAGGAGCTTACATAGCTTTGCTCATAATCTACATTTCCACTTATACACATACACACACACACACACAAAATATTCTACAATTTAACAGGAGCTTAAATAGCTTTGCTCATAATCTAGTTTACACATATACACATATACAGCTACACATACACACAGACTACAAAAAAAAAATTCCATCATTTAACAGAAGCTTACATAGCTTTGCTCATAATCTACATTTACAGTTATACAAACACACACACAAGTACCAAAAAAAATCAATCATTTAACAGAAGCTTACATAGCTTTGCTCATAATCTACATTTCCACTTATACACATACACACACACACAAAATATTCTAACATTTTACAGGAGTTTACATAGCTTTCCTCATAATCTACATTTCCACTTATACACATACACACACACATAAAAATTTCATCATTTAACAGGAGCTCACATAGCTTTGTTCATAATCTATCTTTCTACTTAAACACATATATAAACACACATACACACCACACAATAAGATAATCTATCATTTAACAGAAGCCAACATAGTTTTGCTCATAGTCTAGAGTTCCAGTTATACACACAGACACACACAAAAATATTCCATCATTTAACAGGAGCTTACATAGCTTTGTTCATAACCTACATTTCTATGTATACACACATTCAAACACACATACTCAAAAAGAAAAAAAAAACATTCATCATTTAAGAGGAGCTGACATAGCTTTGCTCATAATTTACATTTCTATTTATACACATATACAAACACACATACACACACAAACATTCCATCATTTAACAGGTGCCAATATAGCTTTGTCCATAGTCTAGATTTCAAGTTACACACACAGAGACATACACACACAAAATATTCTACTATTTAACAGGAGCTTAAATAGCTTTGCTCATAATCTATATTTTCGCTTATACACATATACACACACACACACACACACACACAAAGTATTCTATCATTTAACAGGAGCTTAAATAGCTTTGCTCATAATCTTCATTTCCACATATACACACATACAGACACACATACACACAGAATAAAAAAAAAAGTCCAGCATTTAACAGGAGCTTACATAGCTTTGCTCATAATCTACATTTCCACTTATAAACATATACACACATACACACACACAAAGTATTCTATCATTCAACATGAGCTTAAATAGCTTTGCTCATAATCTTCATTTCCGCTTATAAACATATACACACATACACACACACAAAGTATTCTATCATTCAACATGAGCTTAAATAGCTTTGTTCATAATCTTCATTTCCACATATACACATATACATACATACATACACACAGAATAAAAAAGAAGTCCATCATTTTTACAGGAGCTTAAATAGGTTTGCTCAAAATCTACATTTCCGCATATAAACACATGCATACACAAATACACACAGACAAAAAAAAAAAAAGTCCATCACTTTTACAGGAGCTTCGATAGCTTGCTCATAATCTACATTTCCACATATACACACATACAAACACATATACTAAAAAAAAAAAATTCATCATTTAAGAGGAGCTGATATAGCTTTGCTCATAATCTACATTTCCACTTATACACATATACAAATACATACACACACAAAAAAAAAAATTCCATCATTTAACAGGAGCTTACATAGCTTTGCTCATAATCTACATTTCCACTTATACACATATATACAAACACACACACGCACACAAAAAATATTCTACAATTTAACAGGAGCTTAAATAGCTTTGCTCATAATCTACATTTCCACATATACACATATACAGACACACATACACACTGAATAAAAAAAAAGTCCATCATTTAACAGGAGCTTACATAGCTTTGCTCATAATCTACATTTACAGTTATACAAACACACAAACAGTCACAAAAGTACCCAAAAAATTCCATCGTTTAACAGGAGCTTACACACACACACACACACACACAAATATTTCATCATTTAGCTGGAGCTTACATAGCTTTGCTCATAATCTACATTTCCACTCATACACACATACACACACACAAAATATTCTAACATTTTACAGGAGCTTAAACAGCTTTGCTCATAATCTACATTTCCACATATACACATATACAGCCACACATACACACAGACTTAAAAAATCATTTAACAGGAGTTTACATAGCTTTGCTCAAAATCTACATTTCCAGTTCTATACATATACAAAAAAACACACACACACATACACAAATATTCCATCATTTCACAGGAGCTCATATAGCTTTGCTCATAATCTACAGTTCCAGTTATACACATATATATAAACACACATGCACACAAAAACAAATTCATCATTTAATAATTATTCCACCTACATTTCCAATTATACACATGTACAAACACACATATACATAGCTTTGCTCCTAATCTACATTTCCCCTAACAGTATCTATTCATAACACACTGTCACTGGTCCCCAACAGAGTCCTCACTGGCTGTTTTTGAACTGTTCTGCTGTCCCCAACATGATCTGCATCAAATCTGAATCAAGTTTGGTTCTCTAATTTCTGCTGCTGTCACTGGCCCTAAAAGGGTCCTCACTGGCTGTTCTTGAACTGTTCTGCTGCTCCCAAGATGATCTGCATCAAGTTCGCTTCTCTCCTTTATGCTGCTGTCACTGGCTCCCAAAAGGGTCCTCATTGGCTGTTCTTAAACTGTTCTACTGTCCCCAAGATGATCTGCATCAAGTTCGGTTCTCTCCTTTCTGCTGCTGTCACTGACCTCCAAAAAGGTCCTCACTGGCTGTTCTTGAACTGTTCTGCTGTCCCCAAGATGATCTGCATCACGTTCGATTCTCTCCTTTCTGCATGTCCTGCAACATAAAGCAAGGAAGCTGTACAAAACATACAACTCAAAGTAAGTCTGTGCCAAGCTGTAGTTGGGAAATATGGGGACATGAAATGTACTTCATTGCAGCTGATCCAATTCACTGTTGAATTAATTTACAGAGTAAGTACAAAGAGCTAAAGAGTCTATAAAAGAATGATCTGTATTAAAATCACTGTTGGTCCACCATTATAATTGATGTCTTTTATCTAATCCTTGCAATATCCTTGGTAATTGCTTGTAAAAAGCAAAACAAAACTAGTTGTCTTTTGGATCAGGTTCATTCCAATCCAATCCAAGTTTTCCTCAAACCAAAACAACTTCCGGCAATCTATTTTTAGCCCTTCTATGTCAATATAGCAAAGATTTTAGCACGAAATTTGAAAGTACAGTTGTTTTTCATAATAATCCTATATCTAGCTGAGAAGTAACTGGAATTAGGTCTGTTTGGGTTGCGATCCTATAGATCTAGATCTACATTGTTTAGTGGAGATGGTGTTAGTACTAGAGATCTAGTTGGGGCTAATGAAAATGAGTATGAATCAGGACTATGCTTTTCGAATTTTAGATCTAAATCTAGTTGAATGTGAATGGGACAATCAAATGGGGTGTAGCCCAGATTGACATCTAGATGTTAGGATGTTAGTTTATTTCCTCATAATTTTCTTATTCTTTCAAATTCACAAGTAAACTTTGGGTTACACATATCTAAGTGAGTGTATATGTTGCTCATATAATTCCAATTCTAATGGATTACTTGTTACTGGCAGGTTGGAATATTTACATTTATTTTTGATTCTTCAACAGTCGATGTTATCTTCCATGCTAGTTTTAAGTATATTTCTTTCATCCAGCAGATATATATCTATATAAATGCAATCCCCAGTCAAATACCTGCAATCTGATATGCAACATGCGTACCTTATTGAAAACACATTTGGAAAATATATTTTTCTAACTCCGGCGAGGAGAGAAAAATTGGCACTCAAAACGGCGTCATCTAATTGTAGAAAAAGGCCTCTAGCTAGGGGGACTGAGTTAATATTCACCTAAAATCATTGCCCTATACCTGACAAAAAAAGGATCGAACAAGCAGTGTAAAGTGGAATTGAAACTTACACCATGAAATATTTTTTTTTTAAATTAATGATGTAAAGAGAATGTGTTCTTCTTATTGTTATAATTTTATTAATTTTTTTTTTTTGGCAACCACTCTTTCAACTGATAAGAAGCAAAGGGATTTTTTCCCATTTACACACCCTGCTAAACATCTCATTTGGCAAAACGAGGTAATATAGCTGGTCAAAATGATTTCCCCTTGCACGAGTCCTCTTTTGGGAGGGGCAGATCATCTTCGAAACATCTCCCAATAAAAAAAACAATATCATTTACTACCAACATTTTTAGACAAATTGCCTACTAAATATGGTAATTCCCTTCTCATGAGAGATAGGCCATGAAAGGTGAAATTTGATCAACGCTTTGATGAATTTAATGGGTATCTATTTTTAGACAGGAATTGTCATCATTATGTTATGAACAAGAAAGTGATCCTCATTTCTACTTTAAAATACAAGGCGCAAATTTGACACCTGGAAAAAATTATGAAAAAATTATCACAATAAGAAAAAAACATTTTCATGATATGGTGAATTTTTCAGAATTTTTCCTGACTTACATTTCACGTAACCAGCAAAAAAAGTGGTATTTTCCATCTTTAAAATGCTTGTGTACTCTTGTACCTACTTGGCAAAGGGAAATAATTTGGCTGATGGTCAAAATGGCTCATTCTGCATCTCTGTGACCCTACTCTAAGTCCCATGTTATGGCAAATGGTCTTATAACTTTACGACTACACATTTCCTTTATACCTCAAATTCTGTGACTATGATTCCATATATTATGAAAGACTACTACTTTTATTATTGCAGATTTTGTTCCTCAGTTAACAAGATCACTGTAACAAATCTCTGATCTCAGATGAAATGAACTAACTAAAGCAGGTAAATTTTAACAAATTGGTTTCACAGATCTAATCCCTTAGTATTGATATTCTGATCGAAAACTGAAAGTTCTATAGCAAACGACAGCTAAAAAAAAAAAAAAAAGAAAAAAAAACGGAAGCCATATTTACCAACCTGCTGAGTCTTGCCTGCCACTTTAGCAGGGTTTTCGCGTGGGGCCACACTATATGCCTAATCTGTTCTTAGATCTAAATGGTGAAACTCTTGGCAAGATTAAAATGCAAGAAGGAATCTAGACATACATGATCATTTTCACTGTTTTCGTTTCCAGAGCTCTAGATTGTTTATTACTGTACTAAAACTGGATTAGTTGTCTTGCAGCCAGTCAAAATGAGACGTATATTGATTTTTCACCAAATGATGCTTTTGGTATCATGGGAAATCTTATTTCATACCCTTTTAGGTGTTGAAAAAAGTTCTGAGCTAGCTTTATTCTAGCCAGAAATAATGTGGTTTAAAGAGACAAGGGGGAGACCCCCCAGCAATGACCAAAATCCCAAGAAAATCAAGTTTAACTGAACAGTCAAATGCATAAATCTACATGTTTACCTCACAAAAAAAATGACTTTAATGAAGTATTATAAATGCAGTGTAAGACCAATATTGTCTTGTTCAGAAATGAATGCACTTTCGATTTCTGCAATAAACAAAATGCGATATCTGACCCTCCTCATCACATTGAAAGCCCGATTTCTCGGTTCTAGCCCAGCGACTTACGTCTCACTTCGACTGGTTGCGACACATTTTCTCTCAGATGTCATAATATAGTGACTTATTTCCATGGTCCAACAACATTCTACAGCCAATTTACATGTGGTTCCATTTATAAGTTGTCTCCATTTTAGATGACAGCTCTGTCAGTATTTACATTGTGCTCTTTCGTATGCGGTTGACTAGCTTTATAGCACTAGACTAGCAGCGATGGCTTCCTGTAACCCATGAAGAGAAAGACGGCTTTTTCCATTGAGTTGAAAATGAAAATGTTGCAAGAAATGGACAGAAGTGCGATGTCCAGAAGGCCATGGCTAAAATGTATGGCATTCCTTCAAATACACTCGACGATATTAAAACATCAGGAACATGTGGAGAAAGCGGCAGCCTCCTCATTTTTGCCTCATAGGTAATTCGAGAGTTGTTTCCCTTACCAAAAAACTGGAAAAACAAACTCTCATAAATCAAACCCATAAGGATGGTCCTGGCGAATTCGATTTAAGCGGACTCAACTGTATATCAAAAATTTACTGACTTTAAGAAAGCATTTGACACTTTTACACTGAGATTCTCTCTGGAAGATCTTAAAGTGCTATGGCGTCCCCACAGAGATCATCAACATAAAAAAGAATTATATAGAGACAATCTATGTGCATTTTGCACAGAGGACAGACTTAGATGGTTTGAAATAAAAAAAAAGGAGAAATATGGGGATGTATAATTCAGTACAGCAATTGACTTTCTTATGAATAAGTGTACAAGGGAAGACACGGGTTGACGGAATAAACAACTACAACACTTGGAATTTGCAGATAACATAGCTCTACTTAGCAAAATCACAGAAAAAATGCAAAATAAAACATCCAAGCTAACTAAAGTAGCTGAGAAAAGTGGACTATAAGTCAGGTTTGAGAAAGCAAACTGCTGAACTAGGCAACAACAAAGGTTAAGCCAGTCTTACGGGAAGGAAAGAGAACGAGAAGTCAGCAGTTTACATATTTGGGAAACTGTACAGACCAAGAAGCAGATGCAAGAAAAGAAAAACCAACATCAGAATAGGAAAGGCTGCTACAGCAATAAGAAACCTAACCAAGCTCTAAAACTCCAAATTAATCTCGTAAAAACGATGCTCAGAATCTTAAATTCAAATGTTTTATTAACACATGCCTGCAAAAGTTAATAAATAACGAGAGGAATAGAAGGGAAACAAATGTCAACGGAAAATTATGGCCATTAAATGGAATGAGCTTAAAACAACAGAAGAAATAAGGGAAATTTCAAAGCAGCCCCAGATAGCAAAAACTGTTAAGAAAAGAAGATGGCTCTACACTGGTCATATGTGTAGAATACACTGGTCAAACGTATAGAAGGGAAGATAGCAGAATATCAAAACAAGCCCAAACTGAAAGCCGAAGAAAGAGGGGAAGACCGAAAGAGACACTTAAAAGAACAATCATGAGAGAGACCAAAGAAGCAGGAATAGAGACCATGAGAAAACTGGTCGAGATAGCACAGATAAGATCCAAATGGAAAAAAGATTGTGACGACCCACTATGCGATGTATGACAGCTTCGGAAGGATTTCAGACTCAGATGACTGAAAATTATGAAAACTACTTTTTTTATTGCTGTAAATTTTATTCCTCAACTAACAAACCACAGTAACCAATTTCAGATCTTAGATGAAATGAAGAAGTTATAGCAGGTATATTTTAACAAACTGGTTTCACAGATCCAATCACTTATAATATTCAGATCTAAAACAAAGTTCTAAGGCACACAAAAGCTAAACCAAAAAAAAAAAAAAAAAATGGAAGCCATTTTTACCAACCTGCCGAGTCCTCCATCCATCCTATTGCCCTTCTTCTATTACTTTTTCTTGTATTTTTCCTGGAACATCAAATACAACAGTTGTAGTTGAAAGAGTTATAATGTATTATTTTCTCAATTATGAAATATCTGCAATTTATTTACATCTTTCAATTGATTGTACATAATATGTTCGTTGCAATCAATTTATGGCTCAAATTCTCCTACTGTGATGACTGTGAAAAACTGCTATTTCTATTGCTGCAAATTTTACTCCTCAGCTAGCAAACCACAGTAACATACAACATGTATCTTAGATCTTACATAAAATGATCAAGTTAAAGCATTTTACATAGATCTCATCACCTGTAATATTCAGATCTAAAACTCAAAGTTCGAAGGGAACCAACAGCTGAATAAACAAAAAAAAAAAAAAAAAGGAAAGAACCAGATACAAGCCATTTTTACCAATCTACTGAGTCTTCTATCAGGCGTATAGTCACTGTTCAGGACGATTCCTTCAGTATGATGACATATATTTCCTGTGGTATCAAATGAAATGGTTGTAGTTGAAAGAGTTATGCTGTAACACTTTCTCAGTTATAAAACATCTGTGCTAAAGTGCAACTGAGAAAGAAGTACACAATATGATATCTATTCTGGTGATCTCCCATCTAAAGTCAATGCAACTGTAATTTAAATTGCAAGCATAGCCATTTCTAAAAGCCAAAATCCATGACGGCATGTTGGTACTGTAACTGTTTGGGAAAGTCATTTTTTTTTTTTACTACTTCCCTCTAATCTGAGCATGTAGTATTTGATGGGAAAAATTAAAATAGTTCATCCGTTACTAAAATAAAATCACATCCAGGACGCCTCCACCTTAAACTTTAATGAATTGCTCCAAATAACATCAATGTTAGACCATCACTCTTACAATGAGGCTAATTATCTCTTGGATCAAAACTGTCAAGTTTTTATTCAGCTAAACTGTGGAGAGAAAGTTGTAAGACATTTTTCCATTATAAAAATAATCTATGATTTATTTACATGTCTTCCAACTGATTATACATTATATCTGTTACAACAAACTTGTGGTTCAAATTCCTCAACTGTGATGACTGTGAAAAACTGCTATTTCTATTGCTGTAGATTTTACTTCTCAGCTAGCAAACCACAGAAACATACATATATCTCAGATCTTGAGTGAAATGAACAAGTTAAAGCAGGTATTTTTAACAAACTACTTTCACGGATCTCATCACTTGTAACATTCATACTAATACTGAAAGTTCAAAGGGAACCGATCGTTAAGCATAGAAAAAAAAAAGATGGAAGCTATTTCTACCAACCTGCTGAGTCTCCCATCACTTATGTTGTCCTCCTCCAGTTTTTCTTCCCTGTATATTTCCTGTAACATCCAATAAGACAGTTGCAGTTGAAACAATTATATTGTACCACTTTCTCAATTACAAAATATCTGTGCCAAAGTACAACTAAGAAACAAGTACAGTGAAACCTCAATAACACGTCCACCCTTTGGACTAAACTCAAAGGATTGTATTATCAGGGTGAGTGAGTAGTGTTATCAGGACCATTTTTTCTTGTCCAAAACCCATGCTGATTTTTTGGAAATGTGAAATAAATATAATTTTCCAGCAACTCTCACATGACCACTCGACTGCATGTTGTTGGGCGTGCTACAAATTTTTATCTTGGTCTTCAAACAGCTACCAACAGCATGCGCAAAACTCTTCATCCAGTTCCACTGTTATCTTGTATTGCAAATAATAGATCTATAAAACCGCTGTCAATAAAGGTCAGCAGTTGGGCGGCCAAAAGTAGGAAAGTCGGCAATGACTAAAAAGTCGGAATCCCGACTGAAGTTAGAAGTTTGAGATCCCTGTTATCAAAAGAGTAGATGTATATAAACAGCTTTTTCCCATTAGAATTTAAGGTTTGTAAAATTTTAAAAACTTGGTGAGTGACAGTGTACGATGCATGATGCTTCCACTGGTCAGTGATGTGTTGTAGTGTAATGTGTAGGCTTTTGACCCTGTGCGCCACAATCAGAGTTAAGTTAAGACAGGGGAACGAGAGGTGGGCTCAAGAGAAGCCTAATTAACGCAACACTATGACACTGACCACAAGTGCGTGTGAAAGGGGGTGAGACAGGTGGATCAATATAAGGCTCAATACTACATGTAGCAGACCTACTGTCAGCAACAATGCCCAGATTAGCGAGAAAGCAGGAACGTGGCTAGTGCAGACGACTATCAACAGTTATTGTCCAAATGAACCAAACATGCCATGTAAGTTGAACACGGCTGTTATGAAAAATAAATTTGTATGTTTAAGGAAGGGCTAAAACCAGTCTTCGTAGAAAGGTGTTAAACGGGAGACTGTGTTGCGCCATGATCGTCCTAGCGAGGTTCCACTGTACACAGTATGATATCTGTTTTGGTGATCTCCCATCTAAAGTCAATGTAACTGAATCTTTAGATTTCAAAGATAGCCATTTTTGAGAAGCCAAAATCCATGATGGCACGTTGGTATTGCAACTGTTTGAGAAATCTAACCGAACATGCCAGATTTGATGGAAAAAATTAAAATAGTCTATCCGATATTAAAAAAAAAATAAAATCTCTGCCAGAACAAACCCGCACCCCCCTCCCGTCCCCCACCTGAAATTTTGATGCTCCAAATAACGTGTTAGCCTATTATTCTTACAAGGCTAATTGTCTCTGATCAAAACTGACAAGTTTTTTAATTCAGTTATACCGTCCGTGATTATTATTTTCCATTATGACAATAATTTTCAAAATTATTTACGTCTTTCAACTGATAATACATTATGTCCAAAGCAAATTTATTTTAAGCCTCATATTCTGTAACTGTGATAACTAACTGTAAAACTATTGCTACTACTGCAGATTTTATTCCTCACTTAACAAACCACAATAACAAATCTCAGATCTAACATGAGATGAACAATTACGCACATTTTAACAAATTGATTTCACCAATCTCATCACTTGTATTATTCAGATCTAACACTGAAAGTTCAAAGGGGACTGACAGTTGAACATAGAAAAAAAAAACAACAACCTGCTGAATCTTCAATTTGTTGTGTTGTCCTCCTTCACCTCCACTTCGCTGTACAATGTATTTTTCCTGTAACATGAAATGGTGAAATGAGACAGCTGTGGTTAAAACAATCATACTGTACCACTTTCTCAATTATAAAATATCTGTGCTAAAGTACTACTGAGGAACAAGTAGACAATGTGAAATCGGTTTTGGTGAAGAGGAATTTGCTGTAAGACATCTTCCATTATGAAAATAATCTACAATTTATTTACGTCTTTTAACTGATAAAACATAATGTGTACATTGCCTCAAATTTTGCAACTGTGATGACTATGAAAAACTACTACTTATGTTCCTGCAGATTTTACTTCTCAGCTGTCAAACCACGGTATGCATATAACATGTAGCTTAAATCTTACATGAAATGATAAAGTTAATGCAGATTTCACGGATCTCATCACTTGTAATATTCAGATCTAAAACTCAAAGTTCAATGGGAACCAACAGAACAGTTATTAAAAAAAAAAAAAATAAGTAAAAATGAGCTGGAGGCCATTTTTACCAGCCGGCTGAGTCTTCCACCAATCGTGTAGTCATTGTTCAAGACACTTCCTTCAGTGCAACGGCGTATTTTTCCTGTGGTATCAAATGAGATGGTTGTAGTTGAAAGAGTATTACTGTCATCACTTTCCTGATTACAAAACATCTGTACTAAAGTATATGTTATACTTTAGAAACAAGTATACAATATGATATCAATTTTGGTGATTTCCCATCTAAAGTCAATGCAAATGAATCTATAGACTTTAAAGAAGCCATTTTTGAAAAGCCAAAATCCATGATGGCACATTGCTACTACAACCATTTGAGAAAATAAATTTTGTATTTTACTAGTTCCCTCTAATTTGAGCGTGCCAGATTTGATAAGGAAAACTTAAAAAGTTTATCTGTTTACAAAAATAAAATCACATCCAGGACACGCCAACCACCCCCACCTCCACCTAAATTTTAAATAATTGCTTCAAATAACATCAATCAGAGATGTCAAACTGTTTTCACAAAAAAAGACAAAATTTCCCCCCTCTCCTTTCCCCAACCATCATGGCAATGCCCGATTAGGTAAAACACATGAAAAAATTCAGAGTTTTCATGCTTGTTTTCATTGTTTTGAGAGAAGTTTGCAACTTTTCACAAGATCCTGAGATGGGACTATAAAATTATACAACATGTGGAAATTCCAAGAACTAAAAAGATCCCACAGGCAGTGCCGTCATCATAATCAGCAAGTGTAATATTATTAGATTAGATCTAAATCTAGATCTAGGTCGCAAACAGCTCCCTTTTACGCTAGTTTTCAAGATCGTGGGCACATTATCTGTTGTTGTCAGAACCCTGAAGTGCTGCTCTTCTATCAACAACTCTTGCGCGACTGCAATCAATCTTCAAACAGTCGCTGAACAGTCCGACTATTAGTCTTTTGTACTTTAGGTTTTCACTGTCATTGTACAAAATTTGTATCACAAATTATTTTAAAAATCGCGATTGTCTGATCAATGTTGGCTCATCACTCTTACAAGGTTAATTGTATATTTGATCAAAACTGTCAAGTTGTTTATTCAGTTATACTGTGAAGAGAAAGTTGTAGTAAGACACTTTTCTATTATGAAAATAATCTACAATTTATTTACATGTCTTTTGACTGATGATACATTATGTCTACTACAACAAATTTATGGCTCAAATTCTCCTACTGTGATGACTATAAAAAACTGCTAATTCTATTGCTGCAGATTTTACTTCTCAGCTAACAAAGCACCGGAACATGTATCATAGATCTTACATGAAATGAACAAGTTAAAACAGATTTCATGAATCTCATCACCTGTAATATTCAGATCTAAAACTGAAAGTTCCAAGAGAACCAACAGCTGAACAAAAAAAAAAAAAAGTAAAAATCAGGTGGAAACCATTATTTCCAACCTGCTGAGACTTCCATCTGTCATGTATGATGTCACTGTCTCAGACACTTCCTTCAGTACAACGATATATTTTTCCTGCAGTATCAAATGAGACAGTTGTAGTTGAAAGAGTTATGCTGTATCACTTTCTCTATTACAAAATAACATGTGCTAAAATACAACTGAGAAACAAGAACACAATACGATATCTATTTTGGCGACCTCCCATCTAAAGTCAATGCAACTGAATCTTTAGATTTCAAAGGTAGCAATTTTTTAGAAGCCAAAATCTATGATGGCATGCTGGCATTGCAACCATTTGAGAAATTCAATGGTTTTTTTTTCCTACTTCCTTCTCATTTGAGCATGCCAGAACTGATTTGAAAAATTAAAATTGTCTATCCATTATTTAAAAAAAAAAAAAAAAGATCCAGGACGCGCCAACCACCCCTACCTCTGCTTTAAATTTTAATAAATTCCAAATAACATCAATGTTGGCCCCATCACCTTACAAGGCTAATTATCTCTTTGAATAAAACTGTCAAGTGGTTTAATCAGTTATACTGTAAAAAAAAGAAGAGAAAGTTGTAGTAACTCATTTCCATTATGACAATAACTTACAATTTATTTATGTCTTTCAACTAATGACACATTATGTCTGTTACAACAAATTTATGGCTCAAATTCTGCAACTGTGAAAAACTACTGTTTTTATTGTTGCAGATTTACTTCTCAGCTAACAAAACACAGTAACATACTACATATATCTAAGATCTTAAATGAAATGACCAAGTTAAAGCAGGTATATTTCAACATACTGGTTTCACAGATCTCATCACTTGTAATATTCAGATCTAAAACTGAAAGTTCAATGGGATCTGATGGTGAGCATAGTTTAAAAAAAAAAAAAAAAGATGGAAGCCAGAAATTTCTACCAACCTGCTGAATCTTCCATCATTTATGTTGTCCTTCAGTTCTTCTTCCCTGTATTTTTCCTGTAACATCAAATGAGACAGTTGCAGTTGAAACAATTATATTGTACCACTTTCTTGACTACAAAATATCTGTGTGAAAGTACAACTAAGAAACAAGTACAGTGGAACCCTGATAACATCTCCACCCTAATTTTTTTTTTTTTTTTTTGTATTTCTTAAAAATAATTCTGCAGATAAACAATGATGGGTTAGGAACTAGACACTT
>JBCAUA010247128.1:0-20340 GCA_038406235.1 Peronia verruculata | reverse complement strand
GTGTGTGCGTGTGTGTGTGTGTGAGAGAGAGAGAGTGTGTGAGTGTGTGTGTGTGAGAGAGAGTGTGTGTGAGTGTGTGTATGTGTGTGTGTGTGTGTGTGTGAGTGTGTGTCTGTGTGTGTGTTGTTGTTGTTGTTGTTTTCCTGTTTTGTTTTCCCCCGTTCATTACAAATGTTTGTGACCCAGTTGGTGTGCCTGGAACAAAGATATGATTTGGCTGAACGACCAGTATGACTCATTTAACATCAGACCACCCTACATTTCTACCCACAAAGTTTCTCAGCAAAAACAGGCAGTCAGTCAAATCCTATTTTCTTAAGACTGAAGGCTTGAGGAAAACAAACAAAGCTTAAAACAAATACTGTTAGTTGCTACATCTTCTGTCCATGGATGACGATGACGTAATTAACGATAACGTTGATGTCATGTTCTCAGACACGTTAGTTAGCTCTTTCTACAGCAATGAGAGCTGGAAATGCAGATGATAAACAATCGAATTGTTTATTACTATTTTATTATTATTATTATTTTACGAGTTGCATATTCCTTCATTGTCATAAAAAAAATATAACTTCAATTAAAAATATGATGAAAGGGTTAATTTAAATATCTACATGTAGGGATGAGAAAAAGTAGGACAGGCTCGTTTTCACAAAAAAAAAAAAAAAGTGAATGTGATCATTTAAGCATTGTTAGCATTGAAATGTCCACCTCTCACATACTCATTGCACATATGATGTAGGTTCACACTGATTACATATTACTTAAGTTTCATTTCTGAACTGAATGCCAAGTCAAAATAAAACAAAACAAAACAAACAAACAAATACAAGAAAGAAAGAAAGAGAGAAAGAAAGAAAGAAAGAAAGAAAGAAAAAAGAAAGAAAGAAGAAAGGAAGAAAGAAAGAAAAGAAAGAAAGAAAGAGAAAGAAAGAAAGAAAGAAAGAAAGAAAGAAAGAAAGAAAGAAAGAAAGAAAGAAAGTTATATATACATAAAAACACACAACAGTGAGAGACTGACAGGCAAATTCTCAGACCTAAGCATTCAAACATCCTAAAATGTTAAACAGGAGAGTAAGTAGAATATTGTATACCCTTAGAAAAACCATTCTTCTCTCAAACTGGAATTGGATGGTTTTCCTTCTAGGATCTATGACAGTTAAAGAAAACTTAGAATGGATTAGAAATAATTCAGCTAAGTGCTCCATGTTCAACAGGAGAGCCGCTCTTGACATCTTATGGTGAGGCTAAGATCTAGAGATATCTCTCTGAGTTCAACGCGAGTTCTTTCATATCAGCGACTTTAACTCTAACTGTATCAGAAGAAACCGCTAGGGTACCATCTTTTTTTTTTTTTTTTTCTATTTCGAGGTAAGTTCGTCTGCAGGAAATGACACTGTGGGCCTTATATGATAATAAAAGCCCCAATTGATATAATGGAGGCAAAATGTAGAGCTTTTAACTTAAGCAGAATGGCTCGCTGACATTTCTGGGGTTAATACATAGACTAACGGGTTAATGCGACACGCGCCCACTCTTTTCTCCACTTACTCGTTCACTCGTGGTGTTGAGCATTGGTGTAATCCCTACACTCGCAACACTTATTGAGTCCCCACGCCTCCTTTCCTTCTTCCACTTGTCTAGCTTAGTTTCCAAGTGATATCTTTCTAGCTAGGCAGGGTTTTTGAAAACCTCTCAGCACAGGATCAAAGGTAAAGAAACTTAGTTGTCACTCCAGTTGTTTTATTATAATGTATTTATTATTCGAGGGGAAAAAAAGGAAGAAGAACACGAACAAGGATAAGAAGAAGAAGAAGAAGAAGAAGAGGAAGAAGAAGAAGAAGAAGAAGAGGAGGAGATAATCAACCGCAAATGCAGGTGGGGGAGGATGGATGGATGGATGGATGGATGGATGGACGGATGGATGGATGGATAGATAGATGGATGGATGGATGGATGATGGACGGATGGATGGATGGATGGATGGATGGATGGATGATGGATGGATAGATGGATGGATGGATGGATGGATAGATGGATGGATGGACTGATCGATCGATCGATGGACGGGTGGATCAACAGACAAAGAGAGATAGATGGAGCGACTGAAGTGGAGAGGCATACACCAAGACAGACAGAAAACACGACAGAAAAAAGTAACACAGAAACCGGGCAACTCATTTTGATGACTTCTTAATTAATAAAAAATGGTGCTCTGTCTGCACTTGTGAGCAATGCTTTAAGATTATTGAAGGAAGGATTTGTATTTATCATCGACATTACTGCGTGTCTGTTTCTTGGTATAGGTCCAAATGCACAACACACATGACGGGCGAGGGAAGAAAACTATACCCTTCAGCAACATACAGTAAGCCCATGAATATACTGGTCAGTTTTTGTGCAACAGAAAAAAAAAAAAAAAAGCTATACATCTAGCAGGGAGAACGAAAGAGAGGCAGACAGAAGAAGAGATAGGAGGACAACATCCGAGAATGGACAGCCATGGAACTACAAGACACACTGATTGAGGAAAGCAGAGAGCCGGGAGTGTGGAGGAGATTCGTTGTCATCTGCCGGAGGCGACCCAACGGATGACACATCTACGGGAACATCATGATGATTAAAAGCCAAACGGGCTCGAAAATTCTTCATATTGTTTTCCTACTTTTTTATGCATTTGATTAACGGGTGGACAGTCGTCTTAATTTTAAGATTTTTTTTTTTTTTTGTTGTTGTTGTTGTAAAATGATGATGATGATGATGACAGATCTAGCATAGCGCAGACCATTGTTCTGGAGATGAATGTGCGAAGGGAGGCAATGCGCCAATTGTACAGCTGTAATGTATATACGCAGTTACCTACCTTTATTATTTTAGTTTGGCCGACTTCTTCTAATTGCATAGCACCACCTCTCCCCTCCACCAGCCTCGCTCACACCATACTCCCTTCCCCCGTGTATTTTTAGCTCATTTTCTCAGTACAATGACCACTTCTCTCTACCTGAAAAAGAAACAGAATGATAGAGAAAAGAAAGAATGGAAAGAACGAAAGAAAGAAAAAAGAAAGAAAGAAAGAAAGAAAGAGAGAAAGAAAGAAAGAAAGAAAGTAAAAAAGAAAGGAAGAAAGAAAGAAAGAAAGAAAGAAAGAAAGAAAGAAAGAAAGAAAGTTACACACATTATAAGTGCTGGTGAATACAAAGTTTTCCTCTGTTCTAGGCAGTACTGATATCGAAATACAGTGTAGTGTTACATGGAAGGTGGAATGTACAAACACAACGTTTGCATTGGAGATGTTGCAGATTGTTTTGTTGAATAGAAACCGCCACAGACTCTGAGTTTCTGAGAAAATCGGCATCTGGGAGGAAACTTAGCTCAATTACTGAGAAGTAAAATACATTCTGATGATTAATACCTGGCATTATTACCAAAACTATTATAATTTATTAATATTGTTACTGTTAAATGGCATCGGTGTTAATGAATTTTATTGTGATAAATTACACCGCTTCTAAAGGAGGAAGGAAGGAGGGTGAGAGAAAGAAAGAGAGAGTGAGAAAGAGAAAACAGAGAGAACGAGTGAGAGAGAAAGAGATGGCCACACTGCTATTTTTGTACTACTGGATGATGCTTTGTATTTTGATTTGGACAAAGTTCCAGTTTAAAGCCGGATAATCTTATCTGGGCATTGTCTTACTCAACTTATCTTGTCTTTATGTTATCGTACAGAAGACGAGATCAGCGAGGAAGTAGCAGCATCTGTAGTGAACCATGATCTGGCAATGCAGTAGGGCACTGGACAAGGTGGTAGTCTTTGAGGATGGTGATTTTTTTTCTTGTCTTATTTGGCTGGATGTTATTCCCCATGATGTTTGCTTGACACATGCATAATTTACAGTACAGTGCCAGAGCCATGGATAATGGGGTGAGTAAATTGGTGGTGCCAGCAACTGAAATGGTGATACTGGTTTAAACTTCCCGCTTAAAGTCGAAAAGTGAAATATATACCACGTTTGTTTTTTGTTTAAATTGATGAGAACTGGAGCATATAGAACAGCCATACATGTGTCGAGCTACGAAACTAAAAAAGGCTTAAGTAATAAAGGAATGGAGAGATGGCGAGATGAATTACTACTCGATATAAGTATTCTCCTTGAGGCTATATAATATCTATATATTGGTGAAATATTATCGTTCATTTTAAAACATTTCTGTCTGTCTGTCTGTTTGTCTGTCTCTCTCTCTCTCTGTGTGTGTGTGTGAGTGTGTGTGTGTGCGCGCGCGCGCGCGTGTGTGTGTGTGTGTGTGTGTGTGTGTTTATCTGGCACTGGTTCGAATCCCACCAGGAGTCCCTGATGGGGAAAAAAAGGTGGGTGACGGATATCGGGAGTCATGACCCCCTTTGGCCGGGGTTCTAGAAGATGTCAGGAAGTTAAAGGCCGAAACATCTGATGAATGAACCCACTCTTCCTCTGACGACTATCACCTGTCTCGCTCCACCCGAGGAGTTTGGATGTCATAACCTTACAAAATTACCAACATGTTTTGTTTGAAACATATTGTTCAGTTCAAAAATGACACTATATTTCTGACCAAAATGAAGTTAAGCTGATAGCAAATATTTTTGTGACATTAAATTGCAATGCTGAAAAGCGAAAAAGGCGAAACCATACTCATAAAACAAACAATCAAACAAGCAAACAAACAGAGAGATTTAATAGACTCTTGTCTTTTTTTTTTTTTTGTGAGATAGATAAAAATATTTCCTTCTAACAAGTTTATATCGGTAGATAGGGTAAGCACGCCTGGCTGCTTGACCACCAGATCCTCCCTGGTAAGCGTGTCCCTTGTTGGACAGTCGCTGTGGGAGGTCCGATCGGATCACAGACTAACAGGATAATTTAAGTAAGCGTGTTGTTTATGCATCACAATGATAACTCCATCTTAGCCCTTCAATTCTAAGACGGTAGGATTATCTCGGCTGTAAGTGGATGCCTGTTTCTGGTGAGATTGTTTGTGGGTAAACATTTGGAAATTGGGAATTTTTGCCCCTACAGAGGCATTCCGCTTACTCCTCATCGATTTTAACTGCCAAAGGTTGTATGATGTGCGTAACGTACACACTGGACCTCTGAAATACAGGACCAATAAAATACAACCATTGTTTAAATTTTTACAATTTCCAAACTATAAAAAAAAAAAAAAAGACTTGTTTTTCATTTTCAGGAATATCAACAACGAGCCACTGAATTTTCATCCCAGTGGAACAAAAGGAGTATACTATGGAGGAGAGAGTGAAAATTATGGAAGTATAGTTTGAAATAAAATCGGTAACCCACTCTCAGCGAAAAATTCACGATTGACTCTCCGGGGAGAAATTTTCGAAGCAGACCCACTATCAGGCGTCTTCTACAGACGTTCAGGAAAACAGGACGTTTTAACGCAAATAAAGGACACAGTGGTGAGCCAAGGTCTACAAGGACAGCCATCAACACTGAGACCGTGAGACTGCGTCTGGAGGAATCACCGAGAAAATCGACCCGACGTTTGTCACAGATTTTAGTTCAAAATATGCTCCCATTATCTTCATTCCCTCCTCTATAGTGTATTATTGCTTTCGATCTACCGGGGTGAAACTTCTTTGCCTTAGTGTTGATATCCCTGAAAGTGAAAAAGAAATATTTGATATTTTGGAAACTGTAAGAATTTGAAAAGTTGTAACATTTTATTGGCCCACCCTGGCATGTCTATTCGCCCTTGTCCGAGAATGCTAAACGTCGGGTTTTCTTACCTAGAGGAAGCCAAGGGACAGCTGAGTCTGAAAAATACAGGTTCTAATCTTCGAATCTTCCCATCCCCCGATGATAGATCCGAGATCAGAATCTGCGACCTCCACGATGTGAGCTTTTCGCCAGTAAGCACACGCCCGACAGCACAGCCACTGCGACCCCCCGCCCGCAACTAAAAGAATAATCTTAGTTGTATCGTTCATAATGACCACTCCATCCTAGCTACCACTGTAAAATGGCCAAATCCTAAAGCGCGACATACAGAACCCAAATGACCAATGCATTCACAGACGACCATAATAAAGTAGTGCACCCTCGCACGACCAAATAGATTGTGATATTTGTACATCCGGCGGTTACGTCATTTATGATCTGTAACCCTCTGACAAAAAGTTTCTCTATGAATAGATTTTCGGATAAATCCGTTCCTGTTGATCTAACTGCTTTTCCATTTTCTTTCATTGACTTCCTAATGTTCATTAGAATTAGACTGTATTCAAAAACAGTAGCGATCTGAGCTATAAAGATCAGAATGGATCTATTCAAAAACATTATGACAGGAGCTGTAAAGATCACCCCTAAGAAGTTCAAATGACCATAGCTACAGACAAGTTTTATGATAGCAGTGGGTTGATCACCGCTGCTCTATAGGTGGATAATCCCGTCATAAAACTGTCTACACATCTTGATCCCCGCTCTCAACACACAAGTGGTCTCTGTTGTAACGAAGCGCTTGTTCAGAAAGACAAAGTACCTTACCCTGGTTTTCTTCAGTATGGCTTCCGTTTTCTGAGTCAAGTGTTCCCTTTCGGTCTGTCAGTTTGGATACTGATGTAAAAACTCTTTCTCATCAAATATGTTTATGAGAGAGGAAAGAACAGGGAAAGCCTCATGACCGCACAGAGAGGGGGGGGGGGGGGAGGTGGGAGGGAGGGGGGTTATGGTTAAGCGTCCGGCTTGCAATACAAAAATATCAAAAAGTCAAATCATAAAAGAAAAATTAAAATATGGGACCAGTCAAATCCTATCACTCGGTTCCCTAGCTAGCTCTTTGGGTAGGAAAGCCTGACGTTTAGTCTTCTCGAATAACGCGGAAGAAAAAAAAAAGTTACGGAGGTACCGTATTTATATTATGCATTTAAAGCCCACTGCAAATTAAGAATCGGATGAAGAGCGGGCGTCCGGGCATTAAAAAAAAAACAAAAAAACATGTTCTTCTGGACAAAATAATAATAATAATCACCTTCTCTTTTAAGTTTAAAAGATTACTGTACTGTGTTATAATTTCTGCTGACCTTTCTCTCACTGACGGATTGCGTGAGCGGTATGGATTGGTGATGTGTGTCCGTGCATGTGTTGTTTTGTGCGGGTGCCTATGAAGATGTTAACGTTTTATCTTATGGACTTTTTTTCTTCGTTTTTTTTAGGTGAAAGAGTGGACCAGCAGTTTTTATTACCGCAATTGTGATTATATATTACATTTTATGCCTTCCCGTTTGTTTTCGCTCTAGTTTTGAGTCATTCTTTATGGATGCTTCATATTTTAATTTTATTATTTAATTGTCCAGTTTCCCTGGTTGGCATCACTCAGTTTTCCTCTCTGACTCCCTCCCACACACATTCTATCCTGGCTGCTTTTGTAATGCTAATGATGCTGTAATTAAAAAAAAAAATAAAAAATTATAACATTACCGGTATTCTTGTTTTGGTTTCGCTAAACTTCTAGAGTTATACTTCCGTGCTAAGTCTGCATGGTGGAAACATTTTTATTTTATTTTATTTTATTTTATGTTGTTTTATTTTATTTTATTTTATTTTATGTCATTTACATGTCTTTTGTTTTTATTCCGTGTCATACAGAAAATGATAATTTTGTTTCTAATGACACGCAAATGAATTAAAACAGACTTAAACAAACTAACAAATACTAGAAAAAGAGAAAGTACTTCAGATCAATCACCGTAACAAACTTCAAGCGTCAGAAAATCGTTGTGTAGACCTCAAAGACAAAAACATGAGGGCTAGTCAAAATTCTTTAAAAAAATAATAATAATAATAATAATAAAATAAAATAAAATAAAATAAAAGTGATATAAAATAGTATAGAAACTTGAGCTTTGTACAGAATATTAGGATCATTCAATTCTAAGACTATTGATGCAATAAGTATTCTACTATTGTTATACAATACTTGCCGGTTACGGTAAGCAGCGACCAACAACAACACAAAAAATACAATATAGCTGTATCAAAAAAAAAAAAAAAATTAAAGAATTGAACATTTACAAACAAACAAACAAACAAAAAAGGGGGGGGGGGAGGACTGAAACAGGAAAGGAAATAAATCAATTTTAGCGTAATAAAGCAAAAAAAGTTTCTCAATGTCATAATTATTATTATAAGAGGCGGTGGCGTTTATTCAGACACGTAAGTTGGCGTTACAGATCTCATTTTATCACTAACCAGGAGATGAATTCTTGGATTATATTTACGACTCAGCGTCTGTGTGGCCATCTTACATTAAGAGTATCCCACATAATAAAATAATCAACTTTCGACTTCCTATGTGTGAATGAAAGGGGGTGGTGGGGGTGAGCTGGTCGGGGGAGGGGCGGGGGAGGCTCCTAGTTATGTTCTCTTTCTTTTATGCCTTTCCATCTCCTGCGAGGGCTCTTTGCCCTTTGAGAATTCTTTGTAATTCTGTCTCTCTCCTCTTCATACATTCCTTCTCTGTTTTTTTTTTGTCTTTCCTTGTTTCTGTTTCAAACACATTTCTTTTTTTTTCTCTCTCTCTCTCTCTCTTCCCTCTCTTTCTCTCTCTCTTTCTCTCTTTCTTGTCTCCACTATATCTTCAAAATGTCTGGCTTGTCCAACCAAGGAAGTGGATTTGGGTGAGATATGTGTAAGGAGGAAGAGCAGACAAGGAAGAGAAGAAGAAGAAGAAAAAAAAAAAAGGAGAAGAAAAGGAAGAGAACGAGGAAAGAAAAAGGCTGAGACGGATGAAATAACAATAAGATTAGAGAGAGAGAGAGAGAGAGAGAGAGAGAGAAAAAAAGGAAGTTATGGAAGAAGAGGGACAGGGTGACGAAGAGAACTGAACAGAGGAGAAAAGAAAGATAAGAAAAGAAACGAACAGATAAGAAAAGAAAAGGAAAGAAAAGAAAAAAAAGAGTGGCGAGGAAAACTAAAAAATCCTTTTAGGCGTCCACAATGAGCAAGGCATTTTTTCCCGGACGTTGGTATTTAAACTTATTCAGTTTTACTTAATTATTTACGTACTCATGTTTCCTTTCATTTAAATATTTTTTATTATTTATTTATTTAATCTCTTTCTTTATTATCCTGTTGTTGCAACGCATTGTTTGTTTATTTCTTTGCTTTACAGAGATTGTGCAAATTATGTTTTCTGTCCTTAACATCCTAGGTTTGATTTTCCCTCATGCATCACTAAGGGTAACTCTATCTCTCCTTCTCTTTGTGCCTTTTTCTCACCCTCTAAGCTTTTTGTTTGTTTATTTGTTTTTGTTGTTGTTTTTGCGTTGTTACCCGTCAGTGCTGATGGCCCTGGAGGCCCTATGAGCCTGCTATTAATATTATGTTCATGTTCGTTTCTGATCTCTCAACATCCTGTGACATACTGATCACTGTCTGAAACTGACAAAGACACAATCATGATTGACGATTTTGAAAGGTGCCGGGCCGAGGGTTAGATATCTGTTCCTTGCAAAATTGTGGGTATGAATACTACTGGAGAATGGGAACGATATAGCACTATCAAGTGTTTTTTTTTGGTCAGTGACACAACTGTCTGATGGCTTCTTGGACAGAGAAGCCACCAACGTCTAGCCTTCTAGCATAACGGTGAATATATTCCCCAGGTGCCGTATGTACGTTGCACACATTAGAAAAACTTTTAACTATTAAAAATGGGATGGGAGGTAGGGAGATGCCTCTGCCCGATCAAAATTTGCAAACTTCAGATTTCTATCCATAAAATTTGTTATAACCAAACTGGGCACAGAGGAGATAACCCTACTTTCTTAAAATTGGAAGCTGCAAAAATAACAGAAACAAATCTGGGCAGTTCTCGATCCAGTTCAATAGTTGTTAAAGTATATATGCTGTGGATGATGCAGAGAAAGATCTTGAAAGGTGCACAAAGATGATCCGATTGGCTGCTTTATCCATACTTTCAAATTAAATAAAATCGCCGGAAGATTTCTGCACACAAACTGTTTTATCAAGATTGTAAAGAAGCCTTCATTTAATGACCGTATATAATGACTGATGTATGAAGAAAATCTTAATTCGCCCAAGCCTTGTCTTGGCCCAGCTCTAATCGTAGACTAACTCCGTAGATTGAGAGGAAGCCATTACATAAAAAAATAAAAAACGCATTTCTATTTCCGCCATATAGGCCCACCGATGCTTCTGAGAATCACAAATGGATCTCTGTTATGATTTTTTTTTAAGCCTTTCAGTCGTGAGACAGTAGGATTGTCTCAGCTTTAAGAACCTGCCTGATTTTTATGAGATTTTTTTTTGCCCCCCCCCCCCCCCCATCCCCCAAATGTTGAAATTTGGAATTTTAAAGTTTTGCCTGGACAGCGGCACGCAGCCTACTCTTACATCCATTTTGAACTGCCAAGAGTTCCTTAACGTGCCTAACATACATACGGGATCTCCGCAATATACTCGTCCTTATCCGAGAAGGCTAGACGTCGGTCCTCCCTAGCCAGCTGAAGCCAGAGAACAGTTGAGTCACTGAAGAAAAACAAGTTTCGATCTTCGTGTCCTTCCATCCTCTGAAGCAGAACCCGCGACTCGATCCCAGCCTCATGGCCGTTGAGTTATTTTCTCCATGAGCAGACATCAAACCACTGAGCCACTGCTTTTTCTTTCTTTCTTTCTTTCTTTCTTTCTTTCTTTCTTTCTTTCTTTCTTTCTTTCTTTCTTTCTGATCATTATCTATTAATTATGTTCGCTGTTTATTCATCTTTATGAACTATTTATTTACTTATCTATCTCTTAATATGTCTATTTATTTATTTATGTTTACAGTCTTCAGACATGAGAGGGAATATAAAAAATCCATCCATCTGATCATCCATCTAATCATCCATCTATTTGTCCATCTATTCATCCATCTATTCATCCATCCATCCACCCACCCTTCCATCCATCCATCCATCCATCCATCCATCCATCCATCCATCCATCCATCCATCCATTAATTCATCTTTCTCTCTTTCTCATGTTCTTCGACATTCTGTTTCTATTTCACTCCATTCGTCTTGCCCACAAATCTCTCTCTCTCTCTCTCGTAAACGCAAGTCACAGTACAAAATTGTATGCGTCCACTGTCTCAGTACGCGCAGTCGGACCATATCTCGTCCGTGTATTCCTATTACCCAACTGACCACCATTACACTGAACTCCCTATCCCACAGTCAACAATGATAAACACATTAACACGTGGCCCGGCGGTTTTCTTCTCGGTTATCTCTCCTATGTCAACACGGCATCGCCTCCGGCGGTATCTTCCGATCAAACCCATCTCAACCAATCAGCCACAGGGGGCGGAACAAAGGGAGGAGCCTAAGGACAATCTGGGCGATTCACCAGGTGTGAGGAAGGCGGGGCTTTGCGCTATGTCAGAAACAAACGGTAGAAATACGTCTAGCGCTTTCAGGGAGGAATAAATCAAGATCAGACGGCCGAGAAGTGATATAATGGTCCGGCTTTGCAAGGGCACAGGAAATTTTCTGGGGGTTTGGGCTAGGGATGGCCCATAAATCACGAACCTGATTGGTTGTTTGTTGTAATCTGTACATGTTATCGATCTGGCAGATTAGGGAGGCCGTGATAGGTTCATCCTAGCGCCGAGTGAATCAATGGCTGCCTGGAAACCTGGCCCACCCTACCCCAGAATAGTCTACCTTGTGCGGCGGGGTCACTAGAGTTGTTGGCCCCCATAACTCGGCGTTTATCTCCCCCTGTTTTAAACAGCTACGACTGTCTTGTGGGAGTTACAGTTTTATAGGACGGGTTTACAATACCGTCTGTGTGTGTTTTGCAAGCGAGGCTAAAGCCCAGGCCGTCTTTAATTTCAAATTAAATCTCATATTTGTGGATATCTCATGGATGAAATCTAAGTCTAAGCCCATACAGCGGACGAAGAAACGAAAACTATTTCAAAAAAATTTCGCCAATTTTTGTTCTTTCAATCACGTGTGGATTATTACCTGAAACAAATCAAGCAAGGAACAGCAGCAAACTGGATTGTGAAGCCCAGGCACAAGTCAAGATTTAGGGTATGTTATAAAGCCCGGAGTTTTATTTGGGATTATTCAGCTGGGTTTATGATAATTCCTTGTGTGAAAACAAGACGATGTGTTTACAACAGTCACTGATTTAATGTGATGGACTCAACACTCGCTCAGTATATCATTCTAACTTTTATTAGTTGATGGCTTTGACTATTTACCTACCTGAAGTTTATGGCAATTAAAAACTGTGAGTTTATTGAACAAGATATTGGCCTCCAAAGAAATGATGAACCAGCGTTATGTAGATTTCACTTATTTAGGCCCATTTATGTAGATCTATTTATTTTTATTTATTTACCATTTATCTGTTTATTTATTTAATATTTATTTATTTATAATTGTAGTTACTTATTTATCTATTCATGTATTTATCTTTTATCCCCTGGTTTTCTTTCTTTTATTATTATTATTTTTAAAATTTTTATTGACTAGTTTATGTTATAATTTTTATTGGCCTGTCTGTTATTTATTCATTTACTTTTTTATTTTTTTATTTTTTGTGTATAATAATTCATGCTTTGGCTTTTATTCTATTTATTTTCATTTACAATCAGCCAGTTAGCTTGGCATTGACACTTTGTCCCATTTGTGTCTTTCTTGTTTTGTTCTTGCTCTGTGCTCCTAGCAGTTGTTTTTTTTTCAGTGTTTTTTTGCTCCCCTCCTCCCCCCCCCCCCCTCCTCAGTAATTTTGTGATTCTTTCATTTTTGACACAGTACTGATATAGGTATGCCTATATTTAAAGAAACGTGCTTGAACGTTGAGACAAAATTATCTTAGTTCACAGCCACAACTGAAAACCATCTCTTTTATCAGCCAATGATATCAATAGTTGCAAGCTAAGATTGCATAAATTTATTTAGAATGACTATCTGACCGAAGAAAATAAATTAATTCGATAATTACTGAACATTATTTCTATAAGAGAACAATCAGTTTTATCAAAGATTAGTGAAAAGTTTTGCCCATCTGAAAATTGTCTTTTTCACTCCTATGTCTCAATAAGTCTGATCTGTAAGAGAGAGTTCGTGTATATCCCTGCCAAAATTAAGTTTGTTTGGAAGGTTTATTTGCTTGTGTGCACGTTCTTTGTTTCCCGGGGAAAGTGGGAGGGGGTCTTGTTTCTTTCATTTTCTACTTCAAACTGTAGGACATCTCACATTCTCTCAGTACAAACTTTGACCACGTAAAAACAGTTCACGAGCAACTAGTATTCTGCTTTCTTCTGACAGAGCGTCGGATATGCATTATCTGACTCAAATTAAGTATTTGTCGGATTCTCGATAACATAACGCATCTTTTGTTCTTGGTCTCATCTCTGTTTCTTGAAAAATCAGGATTTTATTTGCTTTTTTCGTGCCCGAATAGTCGTGTATGTAGTAACAAACTAATTTTTTTTTTCTTCTGTATAATCTGATTTTGTTGCATATATAATGTTTCATCACGAGAGGGCGGTATTATGGTGTATGTTTTAATCTTCTCCTCAGAGCAAAGACCTTAAGACCTATAAACTCAAGACAAAAGTCTCGCCGTGGTTGTCGCCGCCGTTGTTGTCCCAGTCATCGCTTCTGTTGTCGCTGGCTTCATCGAACTCTTCAGTTCTAGGACCAAGTGGTGGGTGAGGGCTGGCGCAAGCGATGCCAGAAATGGCTACAGTGTGTCAGGAAGCAAACGGCACCCCGCCCACTATGTTTAGCCCCCGGGCCCCCCAGGGCGTGGGGCCCCCTCACAACTACTATAGTACCTGTGGGTACCCTCCACCCACCGGCCATGGACAGTACGGCCATGAAAATTATGCATCATTCCAGGTAAGCACTCATTATAATTATGTATAATTTAATTAAAACAGCATTAACCATACTAAACGACTGAAACCAGTACTCTGCTACATCTTCTGTTTAAAAGCTTATTAATATGATCATTGTCACATATAGCTGGATGATGGGGTATGTTTAAAACTCATCTGGCCATGGTTATCTTATTACATTGTGTTCGATGAGCAATATAATAGTAACCCTTCTCATGTCCACCATGAACAACTGTTTGGAGATTCTTGTAAAAGCAACACAATTTTTTTTTTTTTTGATTAGTTGTGTTTTGAATTCTTATATAACTAATTTCTTTAAGGTTAGGGTCCAGGTTTTATGCGTGTCTGAATAATTAGAAATTTGAACTATGAAGTTAATTTAGGTTGAATGGAACAAGGACAGAATGTCATCAGACAAACCTCAGTGAATTTGTCACACATTACACACATCAGTGAAGTTTTGATTGCTTCACACTGTACTCTGTTTGATCATTTTAGAAGGGCAAACAGTGGTACTTGTAGTGTATGAAGAAAAGCACATCGTAATATGAGACTGGCATGAAAAAAAGCAGATCGTCATTCATTTTTATTGTTCCTTATGTAACTGTCCAGAGCTGTGCAGAGCGTAAGATTAAAGAAAACAGTTGGGCCTTTTCGCACATCATAATACATTTGCCGCTCAGTACGGCATAAAGCCCTGAGAAATACCGGGCTATCGTATAGTGATAGGAAAATACTTCATGAAGTCGAATGGAATCGAAAAAGTTATACAAGGTTTCTTTCTTTCTTTCTTTCTTTCTTTCTTTCTTTCTTTCTTTCTTTCTTTCTTTCTTTCTTTCTTTCTTTCTTTCTGTATCTCTTTCTTTCTTTCTTTCTTTTCTTTCGTTCTTTCTTTTTTCATTCTTTCTTTTTTCTTTCTTTCCTTTCTTTCTTTTTTTTTCTTCTTTCATTTCAAGAGGGCAGATACACAACGAGTTTTGTCGACTTAAACAGTCTTTTTGGTTAAGACACCAGAGTGCAATTATTCACACCTGATATGATGAAGGAAGAAAAGCTTAGTAGTAGATCTTGTCATGTTAATGCATGTCGTCTTTATCATTGAGAACATAATAAACGCTTTTTTTTTCCTACTGCTCTATATTGAAAACAAAACAAAATAAACAACGACAACAACAACAACAAAAAAAAAAAAAACAGAAATAGTTTAGAACGACACAAGGAAAACGATGTACTGAACAAAGGAACATATGAATCAGACTGAAAACTACAAATCTGAATAATCATCGTCGTCATCATCTTTTTTATCAACATGTTGAGGAGAAGGAACCTGCCAACTGGTATTACAATAAGAATAGACTGATATTGATATCGCTTTCAATTAACGCTAGTTCAAAGTGTTCTACAATGAAACAAACAAACAAATAAAGAGAGAAAAAAAACCACACAAACAAACAAACAAAACAAAACAAAACAAACAAAAAATAGCAAACAAACAAAAATACCACCAACAACAACAACAACATAAAAAAGTTTGTCCAGCATAGGTGAATAAGGGATTGCGTTAATTTTGATCATAAAGCAGGATCATTATATTATTTTTGAAGATGCAAATTTTATTGTACTATTGAAACACTGACGAGAAGGAGATATCAATGGATAATAGTTTATGTTGTTCATTGGGAATCGGTGTCTACCTTTCATAATTATATTCTTCATGTCTCTCAAAGAATAACCCAATGGAAAGCAAATGCATGAACTTCACAGTTCTTTTGTGCTAGCTACATTATGTATCCATTTCTTCTGTTACTTTCCATATTATATTCATCAAGTCACTGCCAAATCTGTCCAGATCACTTGGTTGTCATATTCTGCTCCGCTGCCTTTTCTGTGTATGGATTAACAACCTTTATCAGTCAGAGACCCAAAGCCAGAAAATATACATGTACTTATTTCTGTAGGGATTATTCTGTCTTTCGGGAGCAAAAAGTTGCCTCGATCGAACCTCAGAGTTTTGATGTGATGTAAAATAAGAACACAATAATGTAAATCTGTAAATCTGGGAGCTTTGGGATTTATTTGGAAGGTCACGATATATCAGAGTAAAGATAAACTATTCATTTGTTGTACTTAATTATTTTAGTTATTTATTTGTTTATTCGATTTATCAATTTTCTGGTCTTAACTTTCTTTTTTTTTCTCTTTTTTTTTTTTTTTGGTTCCCGTTCTGTTTCCCCCCCCCCCCCCCCCCTTTGGTCATTCGATATGAAAATGCACGACCAAATCGTCGCATTTCTCTCAAATGCTCCAATTTTGGAGTCCATAAAGCGACCGTTATGAGCACATCCTTCACCTTCACCAACTCACCCTCTCGCACTCGGCAAATGCTCTCGGCGGACGGGGCAGAGCAGCATCAAGAGCTGCATGGTATAAAAAAAAAAAAAAAGGAAGCAAACATCGAATGAAATTTTGGCGCCACGTTGTCGAAACTCTCAGCGATCAGTGAGTGGGCGGGCGGTTCTTTAACCCATTAGAAACCAATGTTACACTAATGTTTTACAAAACTCAACAAGACGAAACCAAGGCCTGCATAAAATTTTGAATAAGGACAACAACGCACGGTTTCCACAGATCACGAAGACATATGTGTTCAGTCCTATCTTAAGATCACCATTATTCAATATTGCGCCCCCCCCCTCCGGGGCCCGGGGTTTATAAGTAGGTTCTCTGCCCCTACCTGCAGGCGGTGTAAGCCCGCCATCGGTGGGGTGTCTCCCATGAAATGCCATCCTTGACATTCCAGGGGGGACCTCTTCTCTCTCTCTCCTTGTTCCTGTCTTCTGCTCCGGTCTCTTTCCTCTCTTCTTCTTGACATGTAAACGTATCTTACCGTGTTTGACACAATAATTATAGTCGTAATCGTGCTGATGTGTCGTTAAAGCCCAAAGAAACTAACAAACAACATTCAATATTGTTTTAGAGCTATACTACTGCAAGCTCATTCTGTTCAAAGTTGCTGTAGCTGTTGAAGGATTAATCAATAAGGTACTGCTCATTTAGAACAAGGTCAAATGTAGGCTATATTTTGAGGCGTAAATGTAGTGACGCCACAGCATGGATGCGGCTCTTCTGAGCCATCCCTACCAGGTTTTTTTATGACAAGCAAACATCTATATACAGGACCTACCCTCCCCCCCACCCCACCCCACCTCTTCCAAATACGCAGTGGATGTCAGTCTGAATATTTGCAAAAATAATAGATTGCATTTTCGTACTTAACCATTCATTCCCAGTGCCACCACTAACTTCACTATGGCCACTGCCGACAACATCACCACTGCTAAGGACGAAAACATACTGGTTCGTCCGATTAGCAGCCACAAAAAGGTAAACTGTCTGAGGAAAAACAAAACCCCCGCAAATAAGTGAATTCGTCAAATTGACACCTTCCGGCGGCATTTTTAAATGTGACTGTGAGCATGTGGTTGTTGTTTTTCAATGCCGCCTGTGGAGAAAAAGCTTGCTGGTGGAGAAGAAGAAATTTACCAATGCGTGCGATGTCAGTACAACCAGTTAATAAGCAAAGGAATACAAGTGAATATCATCATTTAATGTCTCAGCGAAACGACAGTCAAAAATTCAAAAATTAATTGAGTGTGTATGTGTGAGAGAGACGGAAAGAGATCGAGAGTAAAGATACTGCTAGCCACTGGGCCTTCATTTGTTTCAAGCAAGGTTGTATATGTATATATATAACTTAAGAATCACTTTACATCACTGATCGCAAAATCTACGCATCGGTACCTAATTTTTGGTCGCTGATCTCAAATCTGTTATCAAAAATAACTTTGGATAAAAAAAAAGGGGGGGAAGGGGGGTTAATTTTTGCGATTTAACGCTCCGCCTGGGCCACTTAGACACGTGCTGGGAAGTGAACGAATAAGTTGACAAAAAAAGAAAAAAGAACATTCCGCACTTCAGTCCGACAGACCTTTTTTGCCAGTCGGCGACAGTCGGAGTTGACTATAATTACATCGACCTTTTTGTCCATATCTTCCTTCTTGCTCCTCTCCAATCCGTGACTTTGTCGCTGATTTTTGTCGGATTGTTGGACCAGTATGTTTAGGGGCTAACACCATCGCCGACATTTTGTACATTTTGTAAAAATAGCTCAAAATCTAATCATTTTTTTTTTTCAAAGAGGAAAACTTGATATTGAACGAAGTGTTATCAATAACCAAATTTTCGAACCTACATGGTTCTTCATAGAGGCGACGACACCATCATAGACACTTACACTAACAACATTGCCAACATCAACATCATCACTAACACCATCACCATCGCCACTGCTGACACCATCACCATCGCCGATACCATCATAGCCATACCAACATCATCACTGACACCGTCACCAGGACCATCCCTGACACCATCACCATCGCTGACACCATCATAGCCACTTACACCAACACCATCGCCAACATCATCACTTAACACCGTTACCATCACCGTTGCTGACACCATCACTCTCGCCGACACCATCACCATCACCATCGGCTTGTCTTACCTGGGCTAAGCTGGCCTCCACTTCCTTCAGGTCGTTGTTCTGTTCCAGGTTCTCCACCTGTACGAACTGCAGCTTTTCCTTCAGGTGTGTCAACACCTGCACTGTGCTAGTGATCTTCTTCCGCAACTTCAACAATTCCTGAAAACATACAAAGAGATCGTAAGTAAAACTGTTCAGCACTACGGCAAGAATAAGCCAAACTGTGGCACCCTCAAGCAAACTCGTCCAGCACAATGAGTGAATGAGTAAGTGAGTGAGTGAACGCATAAGTGAGTTAGAGGGGGAATAAGCGAGTGAATGAGTGAGAGGGCGAGTAAATGAGTCAGTCAATCGCTCAGATGGTATTTGAATAGACCACCCATTCCTTAAATTAATGTGAAACAACTAATAACCAGCTACATTATAGGCTAATTGCTAATCCTATAAAACTGGCTCTGCCCCCATTGTGGGATCGAGTGACAATATTCATGTCCCACACTGACGTTGACAATGCGGTTATATCAAGCGGATGAGAGACCTTTAGCACATATTATAATTACACAGTCACTGGAGCTTTAGATCTAGGTTATACACGCGAGTAGGCTAATATGTGGTGGGCTGCAAGCAGGAAGTAGCGTTTCCAGGAACTGGGCTAGGATTCGCGGTAAACTATCGTTCTTTCTTGTTCTCAATCGCTTTTTTTCAGTCTTCCTTTCCCTTTCCCCTCAAACTTTCGTCTCTTCTCTGTCCTTCTTTCACCTCAGCTCTTTTTCTCTCGCTCTTTCGCTCTTCCCTTTTCTCTTCCCACTTTCTTTCAACAGCTAAATATAACATAGACATTTGGCTTCGCTCTCTTTCTCTGTCTTTAGCACCAGTTGACATTTATTTTACTCTCCAATTTTCCCTCTCCATCTTCTCAACTCTTCCCAATAACTCTGTACTCCCGCTCCCTCTCACTGTTTCACTTTCCACCCCCCCCCCCCTCTCTCTCTCTCTCTCTCTCTCGCTTTTGTCATATCCGCTCTCCTCTTTCTTTCATTCTAAAATGAAATGAACAATAAGGTTTTACTGAAAAGAGCGATTCTGTCTGATTTATTTTGCGAATTCTTTATGAACACATATTATTGTGGCCAAGCGAGCGTAAAAAAAGAAACAGCTCCCTAGGTGACATGATCTTCTAGACCAATGGTGTTCAAACATTGTGCAAAAAGGGCCAGGTTTGATGGAGTGAACATATCTGGGGGCCAACCACTCTATCTGACATTATTTGAATCATTAACATTCAATGCAAATGATTTATTTAATGGGATTCTTGTTTGCAGATGGCATGCTTTTCATTTTTTCCCACTGAGCACGGATAAATCTAAACAAGCATTTTATCAAAATTACTCTGCTTTCATATTTGAATGCATAAATGAAGAAAAAGCCTGACTAGAAATAATAAAATTTTCGGGAAGAACTCATACATATCAAGGTTCATTTGAAACATTAAAGAGGCGGCGGGCTGGTATAAATGTGAATACCGGCCGTAACTGGCCCCCCGGGCCGGACTTTCGACATGTCTCCTTTATACTGATAGAAATTGATGCATACAGACATCAAGGTAAATGAATGTGTGGATAACTGAACATACCAACATGGTGACAGACAAGACGAACAAAAAGATACGCGCTCCGTCAGGCACGCTGACAGGCAGGCAGACTGATGGTCAATCAGATACAGACAAAAACAGGCAGAAGAATAAGACAGACAGATAAATCGGTAGACAGACAGACCTTACTGACGGACGGACGGACGGATAGATAGATAGATAGACAGACAGACAGACAGACAGACAGACAGACAGACAGACAGACAGACAGACAGATAGATAG